>JAUOZQ010001069.1:0-18878 GCA_030710315.1 Anomotaenia brevis
TTTTTGAAAGCCGCAACAACAGTGTAGTTTTTGACAGTCGTCTCTAGGGTCATGGCATCTAGGAAGCTTAGGTTCATCCAAGCCAAATATATTACCTGAAGCTATTGTGCACGTATCGATGGTCAAGGCATCATCAGCCGGTTTAGCATTCCCACGGTTGTTGGAAGTTTGAACTTGGCATGTTGGCCCACTTTTTTGATTACCTTGTGTTACTGTAATTTCTTCGAAAGCACCTCCTTTGTAATAGCCAAATCGCTTAAAGTAGCACAGAACATGTTAGCAAATACTGCAATTATTATCATGAAACAGAATTTAATAAGATGTAAAATCACTTCTTCTGTTGCATATGGAATTGTGATTTTTTGCTTCTCTTTTCCAGTAATCACTTGGGCAGTTGGAGCTGTGGCAGAAACTTCGTCTAAAATGGAAGATATTTTCGCAAATTTATAAATGAGTCTCTTAATTTATCTTCACAAATTGTGTTTAAAACATTAATCACAAAAGGTTTGAACAGGAGCAAAAACTTAAATATCAAAAAAGGTATTTACGCGGAGCTAGTGATACTACGATGGCACAAATGACCAATATGGGTGTAAGAAACTTCATTTTGATCTGACAACTCCCATCTGATCAATCGTGGCATTTATAGAATGCTTCGGCGATTCCATTGGTGGTTATCGACTCTGATACAGACAATAACTGTGTGACATCTCAGCTGAGTACTTCTGATTGGCGAACACGCTCAAGGTCCTTCACACCCATTATTGTCGATCAGTGGGTGTGTCTGTGTGGTGTGTGCTTTTCGAGTTTAAATCAGACAGAAAATATTAAAGATTTGACAATCTTTCCAGCTGTATTACTATTCTAAATTGTTTAAATTTTTACAAACCGTGTCTCTATGGATATCCGGTAAGGACTCAAGCCCACATCGAATACCAATATTATTGATTCACATAAAAGAAATATTTTGTCAAACAAAATTTGAAAAAGGCAAATTTTATTTTATTCAAATTGAAATCAATGAAGCCTCTGCTTCTATATTAAGTATAGCTTAAACAAACGGGATACTAATCAGCCAATTATGATAGATCATCCAATTGTGGTTAAATGATCATATTCCTCAAAAGGTGCAAAACTGAAGGTCTGAGGTTCAGTTTATGTAGACAACGTAGATGATGTTTAACATTCAGTCATCCATATCTGTGTTGTACAGACCAGCGGTTTATCGAAGCCATTCACGCATGCTACTTACGACCTTTAAGTAGAAACAGCCATGTTACCTACCAAATCCATATTCTTACAGACCGTCCACTTCCCAGGTCATTTTATATGAGTTTTTCAATGTGGAGGACCCCTGTAGTTCTTACTTGAATGCCTGATTTACTATCAAGATTGCATGCTGACTTTACATCTGGCAGGCTTATCCACTTGCAGGTAAAGCCATCAATTCAAGGCCAAAATAAGCTTGGATACACAGCAATCACCGCCTGTTTGGATCCCACACCTGTAGAAGTAACTTTACGTCCTTCAAACACCCGGTTATAATTTTCATAAATAAAAAAATCACTAAACGTTAAAATTAATTAGAGCCTCAGCAATCCATTTCCATTCTCAGACATTCCACGACTTCCATTCATTTGCTAACAATGCTATAACAAATATCATTTTAGAATTTATGTGTTTTGAATTCAAGGTTATGTTCCCAAAATCATCAATTCATTCATCGACCCGAGGACATCACTAGAAATCCAGAGTGGCATACGAAAACGTGTACCATGGAAAATCAATGTTTTCTGGGTAACAGAGCAGACAAGCGGAAGCAAGCAATTCTCGGCCCTAAACTTCCATATTCTCTACACCGGAATATCAATGCCTGATCTCTGATCTCCCCCGCAACACCGCCTGCAACCACCATTGGTATTTAACAATTGATTTTAACAATTTAAAAACACCACAAAGAAGAAGAAAGCTAACCTTCGTTTGCTATTTTCAGCAGTTAATTTAATGCTTACAAACTGCCTTCCAGTCTTAAAACCGAACAAAATAAGCAAATTTTTACTGTTTTTGGTTATACGTGCATAGATTTGCGTGAAAATCCTTGGTACGTAGAAGAGCTTGTTTCACACTCTTAATATGCACTCTCTAAGGCACTGTGCAGGCATGCCTTTTTCTCAAAGCCAGAGGCAATTTCACCTCGTTTGTAAAATCACAGGTTCTCAAGGGTAAAGCGGTCGTGCAACTTACTCCATTTGACAGCCGAGTGCCATCGGTAACGCTTTTGTGTCAAAAGCCAAACTGCAATTTATCAGCACATACCCCGCCAACCTTCAAGTGGCCGCATGACTCGAAAAAGAATGTTTCGAAATTGTGCCTCAGATGATGCAATTTTGACTTTTCATTATTTGCGTACTATTCGAAGATACAATTCGTCTGCACGACCAAAATCTTCAAAGGCTAGAAATAATGCATCCTAACCTAACCTAATCTAACCTAACCCAACCTAACCGATGTCCATCATCGCTGACAAAGTTAATGACAATGATTATGTATGAATAGGTATGTAGCATAACTCCATCTTCAAGATTTGCCTGCATCAAAGTGATTTAATGGCTAATAAGCTTGGCTCACACTAGAAACCCTATTAATTGGCTCTTTTCACAATTTATGAGTACAAATTTCTGATGCCTAAGCATAATTTAGCATCACAAAAAATGATCAATTTTTTTGGTGACACATGACCACAACGTGAAGTTGTTTGTCATGTGTCCTTCCACTTTTCTCAATCAACCTCAGAATAGCATGTTTTTAGTACTGCTGTATGATTTTTAAAGCCACAGGTCATTATAGTGCCCTCTGAACCTAATGACAAAGACGATAGCAATTCCACATTCTCCTAATGAGACATGATCAAATCCCAACTGCACAAATGCGCTCTGGACCATTCTGTTAAATTTAAATTTCACCTTTGGTAACAGAATGCAACCGACAACTAGGCTTTGACTTCGTTTCATTTCTCTCGTGAAATAAATTGAGGAGAGAAACCAACTCATTGTCTTCTATTTTAAGCTCAAAGGCTTATCACACAGGTGACCCATATAACTCAATTTGCTTGACAGTGGTGTGCAGGCGCCTTCGAGAAACTACGTCACTACCAACCACACCCAAGGTGATTAGCTCCAAAGTGTCTGGAAAAAAAATAATGAAATCGTAACCGATTATATATTTTAAAATTATAGTTATAATTAATTTTAATTTTAACATGAGCGGTTACACAATTGCGAAATCGAAATCAACAGACAATACTGCTAAAAAAACCTAATAAATGTGTAAGAGGATCCTCGCTTTTATAAACATGAATTATTAAATATCATAAATATTTATATCTAAATACTTTTGATACAGTTTGTTGATTTGTTTATATTAAATTTCTTATTATTTGTATCTTAGATTTTCTATTGGGATAAATTAAATTTTAAAAGATAAAATGCTACCAGCTATGGAAATCTGCAGTTTTCTCGTAAAACTTTATCAATATACTCTACATCAACAGAATAAAAAAACCGATGTGTTATTCTACTTCTTTTGATTATCGCAAAGTGGTTTTTGTCTATTTTGGGTTCGAAGGAATTGTACTTGAAGGCAGTCATAAAATTCAGTTTGTTTGTCTGGTTTGTGGCAATGCCGTTTTTGGGATTTCAAATGCCTATGTGAAAAAGGCGTCCCCACCGACCACACCCAGTGTGACTAGCGACCGCAATCAAGGCTTCACTCGGTTGTCAGACTAATATAATTAGACAGATTAAAGTGTTCACGTTATGTGAATCTTAAGGAAGGTACGAATTGCTTCATTCTGACTCTATACTACAAAAATATCCCTACCGTTTCAGGCTGTATGAGGCTGGCCTTTGTCATTACTCTTTGTTACTGAAAGTTCCACATATGCGATAATATATTCCAATTTTATAGGGACCAGTGAAATTGAGTTTTGCAGCTCCAAGCTATCAAACATGTAAAAATTAAAAAAATCCCATTATTTAAAAAAACAAATTATTCCTTTGTTCCAAACTGTCTTGTAAGTTTAAATCTGAGCTGATCATGGATATGTTAGTGAGAACCTGAATTTCCATGATCAATGGTTTTCTGCATATATAGATGATAATTAGTGAGGAATGCACTGGCAATGCTATTAGCAAGAAAATTTCACAAATTTCGTTTTAGGTTAGATTAAAATTAAATTAATAAAAATAAAGACATATTAAAAATTCTTCAGAACTCTTCAGTTGAGACAGTTGGAGAGCGTGTGAAGAGAGCTGCCAAAATTTTGATTCTTAAAAGCGTTTAAAAATGAGTAAGCAAAGTGATTGATTATTAATTTGTGACTAAAATTGGGCTTCCAAGGAAACTAGAGAAAACTTTTAACGAAAAAAAATCATGAGATTTAATAAGCGGATTGACGAATAGTTCCCAAATATGGACTACTTCGATTTGATGCGAGACACGAAAAATATGACTTCTCTCAGCAAAAGGTGAATGACAACTCACTGTAGAAGAACATTTCTATACGTAAAGATTAGACATACTGAATCTGCACTGATTATACATATGTGCTTAACAAACACTGTGTGATTCGCAACTGTGATGCAATTTGGGCGTCCTTGATGGTTGGAAACATGGAGAGCCCTTATTCACCCAAAACGAATATTTTAACAACTACATACGCAAGCCTAAGGCACTAGATAGAGTTTGACATCATATTATGGAGCTAGTGCACCGAAAGTCAAAAGTGCATGAATTAAAGCAATGCTTATTATTGCTAGACTCTTCTGTGATTTTTGAGTACGGAAAATAACTAAGTTTAAACATATTTCTTGATTTCATTTTAAATGGGACCAGTCTGATAAGTTTTCTTCAAAACCAAGAGACTAGATTTAATCTGAAAATAAAACCCCCTCAAGTCATCAATAGACAAGCTCATTTATGCCAATATTTCGACTTTTTATTTTAATTCAAGAACTCTAAAGCGTGAGTTAGAACCGTTTCTTGCGTCGTAAAAGCGAAAAGGGAATGTTGGAAGAATGAGACGTAATTCCTGCTGCATGTGGGTAAATGCGCTGTCGTGATGAAAATGCACATCCTTTCGCTTCACTAGAACGGGTATCCTTTTATCCTCAAAACACTTTTAATACTCCCAAATTGATGGCAGTAGATTTGAGCACGCAACTCGAAGCGGATTATTCTACCACAATGCACAAAGAAGAACCGTTTACCCTTGTCTAACACAACTCAGTCATTTTTGAGTAGAACTTACTCTTCTAATTGTCACAAATGTGAGCTTCCTTATTTGTGCCATAATGCTGGGAAAATACACTACTTTAGTGGAAGTGAAGTTCTCATTAATTTTCTTGCTTAAACTTGAAAATCTAATTCTTAAAAATATCAATAGATTTAACTTTTAACAAAAGTTATTAACCATTGAAAAGTCTTTTTCTTGTACTGAGCTTGTGGTAATTTTGAATGTATTCTACTATTACATTATCAAACCCCTCAAACGCTTCACAATTCAACTTCTTTGCGAGCTTTACATTTCGACAATTTGTATGACGCTCTACTAGCTTTAAATAAGTACTATTGCGCAGTAAATCAGTCTCATGCTCATTTTCGATAAAAGTACACCACTGCCAACGAAGCCGATCAAACATTATTAATTTGCTTACGGCGAAACCATAATTGGAAACAAATAATCTTGTGAAATAGAACATTAGACCTGCTGGCGCTGCTCAATGATGCACTTCCTTCATTCCCAAATGTGTAATCGCCAGGGAGATTGGAAAGCTACAGCTAGAAGCAGGGCAACCTACCAAAATAGATTGGAAATTGCTCCATCTTCGGCTGGTGTAGACGAATCCAATAGAAACAGTATGATACGCCAGTATGCACGCGATTCTTAATAAAAGCGTATCATGTAGAAATCGAGGGGTAATAAGTTAACTGAACCCATCAACACCTACATTGATATTCACACCACGTGTTTGAAAATATTTGAAAAACAATGAACACATTGTATGATTTATAAATAAAAATGGAAACTGCGTAAATTCAGTATTGCAATTACTATTCTTAGTCGATGTGTCACCTTCATCTTTAGGCATTTAACCAAGGTTTTCCTGCAAAATTCCTTTTTAATCAATAAGAACTGATTTAATTGCATAGTTTAAACTGGGTTAAGACCCAGTGACAGAAGAAAGACGAATGTATATCTTCGTAATCATTCTATGGTTCATGCAATAAGGTAGGGAGCTTACTTGGGATAATTCATAGAGTTACATTTAAAAAAGGAATCTATTCTCACGAAGAGTATCTTATATCATTTTTTAGTCGCAAATACAAAATGTGGATTTCTCCAAGGTAGTTGGTTATTCTACTCGACTTAACTAAACGATTAATTTGGCCTTTAATATTGCTGACCATTCCTTTGAAACGGTGCTCTTTGCATCTCCATAGACGTGGTGAACTAAAAAGCATCATGTGCCTCAAATAATTATTTGCTATTTCCAATGTTGGCAGAGATTTGTTCAATCAAATTGTAATTACCATTTTTCGTTTGACCAAATTTATTTGTTTATATGCATCACCAGATGAATATGTTCAGCTCAATGAGGTGTTTCGCAATGCTCTTAAAATTTACTTAAATGTTTCTAGGATAATAATGGGGCAGAGTTAAAGTGGTAGTCTGAGGCAAGAGGCGCAATGACTCAAGTCTCATTGGATTAAAAGGAGGACACATTTCTCAGGGTAGTTCCAGCTCGGCGGCTGTGGCTGCGACTTCTAAGACTGTGACTGTGACTGTCTAAGACTTCTACAATTTTGAAAAAAATCATCTGTTTTTAGCTGCAAATCACATTTATATATCCACCGTAAAAGTGAAGCGAGCTGGTGAAAAGGGAAACAATTGCGGAGTTCAAGTAGACGTTTGAATTTGTCTTCAGATCATAAAGAGGCGTATCTTAGTCAACTTAGGGAACTGTATAGAGTCTATTAAGGTAAAATGATCAGTTGTGTGGTTCCAACTAAAGCGCATGACCGATTCCTCAACTAAAAGGTCGGGACTACCTATTTCAGCAGTTGATTCTTCAAGGAGCTTATCTTTCAACTCATCTGGACTTCCGCTCTGGTCCTCGATCTTCTAATCTAAGTTTGATCTAAACGACCTTATTGTTGGCTGTTCAGTGGTAACAATCCAGAGTTTATTTCTTCTTGACTGCTATATCCGAATGAACGACGGGAGCCTTTTCTCATTCGGCACGTCTTATTCAATCCCAATTTATTAATTATTGCAAACAAATGTTCTTTATTTTAAGTGCATTATTGAAATGAACCATATGCTCCTCTCTTTAAGGAGTCATAAAATACCCTTTGGATTCAGTGCGAATTACAAAAGACATTAGACGGACAGGACTTGTGGGGTAGCAAGTAACTATTTTGCACATGAGGACGATAGAGAAATAGTGACCCAGAGTGCTGCTACTGCTGATCTTAATGGCAGCACTTTGGTTGAATTATAGACCTAGGTGCTGTAAAACGTGAAGAGGACTGGGTAATCTTGCAGCTCAGGTATTGACCCCACCTGTGCTTTCAGTGCGTTTCAGAGCAACTACACTGTCCATCGTCGGTAACCGCCCTAGTCCACCGCACGTTCACTTGACAGAGGCCCTTTACCTGAACGCTGATTGGTTGGTGGAGGCGATGACCCAAATGGTGTAGTAAAGCTTGTGTGAAGTATGCACAATGTATGTGTCTATGTGGCTGATGTTCGAGTGTCGAGTGTTGGAAGACGCACAGTAAATGGTAGTCAAGTCTGCTGGGATTTTTATGCTTTAATCAGTCCCTTATAATCTAAAAAATGACAGTTCATATTATTTTTGCTCCCTAAAAAGAAGGTAGGTTCTCTAGCTTCTTAGAAGCGGAAATACAAGGGTGTATCGAGTAGGTGGAATTTTTTTCACGAAATATATGTTTTTTACCAAACCGAAATAAAATTCTCATCTGACTTCTCTCCGTAGTTCTCACTTTGGCTGTTTCTGGGTTCGAGGATAATTTTCAAAAACCTGCTGGCGTCACTATTGTACGTGTTTCAAATATAATCAAAGTACACGCTGCTTAGGTAGTATCCTTTAACTGAAGTTTAATTAACAATCGTCATCTTTTATCTCTCTACCTATTAAATGCGAACGTGCTTAGAGTTTTAAATTAATTCGGGGTTCATAAGATCCAAGTTATCTGAATGCCTCGGAGGTTTTTCAGTCCAAAAGCAGAAATACACATTTTTGCACTCAGGTGATAGTCTTTACTGATGATGAAGGCTGTGTCTGCCTCAGTCACGTTTCTAAACCAATTTGAAACGCTTTCTAACCAATGCAGAAGTTCTATTTGATATCGGGTTAAATGGTGTTTGAAGGCATTTCGGTGTTGGGTTTTGGTAAACCTCGATGTTTTTATTTCGATTTTAATGATTTTCTTAAAAATACATTTACCTTGATACCTGCTGTCTAGTTTTCTCTCAGACAGTTCCATAATTAAAGAATCAAACTTTATTGTCATTTCCAGGACTGTCTGTGACTTCGCTTCATCTTTCGTGGGGCTTAATTCTAAAATAATTTCGGATGTGACTCCAAGAACTGCTAAATGTCATTTTGGAGGTTATTTCGTGTATCAAAATCTGCTTTTACTCAAAATGATTTTGCAATCTGCGAAACAAGTGGTAGACGGAGGAATGACCAATGTCAGCAGAATAAGGCGAATGAGCAATTTCTTCGAAGCCAAGGTCCTCTTCAATCTTTTATAGCGTCCCTTTGACGTCATTCTTTCTGTGTCGAAATCATGCATTGTCCTGTTCTGATGAAGCATTTCCCCTTTCGATTTACTGGAACGGGTGTTTTTCCTTCCCCATAGCAAGGTTGAAACGCCCGGAACGCTCAAACTAGATTTAAACACAAAATTTTCTTCAATAAGGTAGCAGTGTTTCACCGTGCATTATTCCCTGACGATCTCAACCTGCTGATCAAAGAGGAAGCCTTTCTAATTGCAAGTATTGCTTCTTTTGGCTCTGGAGGTGGATGGGTTCTTTGCCAACCTTGACAAATCCACCAGTCTTTGACGCCTGACGCTTCGACAAAATATCCACCTATGGCCATCGCCAGTAACGGGTCATCTATCTAAAAGTACTCAAACAAGTTGGCTACAATATAGAGAAGGGGGACTTTTCCGAGTTTCTGAAATTGGTGGTCGGTCGGAAATAAACCTAATTGTCAATTTCATCTCTAATGGTAAAGCAGGTTGGGCTTCTTCGAGAACCGCTTCATTAAGCACCATCCATTTCAATCAATGGTATCGGAAAAAAGATTCCAGTGAATACGGTCGCCTAATCCTAACTTAAAAACGCTAACGAAAAACCGACACAACCTACTGGGTGACGTGATATTGATATATGTGCATAGACTGATAGGGCAGCCACCTTTGCAGCCTCAGTTGCTGCAAGTGTTAATTGAGAGCACTTTGGTGGGACAGTTTGTAAATCGAAGATCATTTCATTGGATGGTCGAATCGCATGGATCCTCTTGCCGCGTGAACAGGGTCGGATAGCCGTGCGACTCAGTTATTAATAAGCCGTGTGGTTTAATGCGTATCACGCTAACTGCAGCTGTCCTATCCTTCCACACGATGAATTGACAAAGTACCCCAATCAAATGGTTGATTGGTAGGGGGAGACGATGAGTCACCTGATGTCGTGAGGTTGGTGTGAGGTGTGCACACATTGGGTTTGTGGCTTATTTCTGAATGTTGGCCGATCTCAAGCCGCTGTTTTTCGAGTTGTGAATTATTCTGGCACCAATAATAATCATTTTTATTTATGCAATTTTGACTTTCGGTGCACTAGCTCCATAATATGATGTTTAACTCTGTCTAGTGTTTTAAGTCTGCATATTCATTATTGAGTGCTTAAAAGCTCTCAATGTTTCCAAACCATCACACAGAGTTTGTTAATCATATATGTATAGTCAATGCAGATTCAATATGTTCAATCTTTTGATGATTAATACAAGAAGGACGTTGTGTTTTATTTAGAGAAATGTACTTTAAAATTGCGATATCATGCGCCTTTTGCTGAGAAAAATCGCATTCTTCGTGGTTCTCATCTACTCGAAGCAGTCAACATTTGGGAACTATTTGTCAATCCGCCTATTAAGTTTCATGATTATTAATTTTCCCTTCTTTTTCCTTAAAAGTTCCCTTTATTATCCTTTGAAGCCTAATTTTAGTCACGAATTTAAAAATTCGTTTTCAATCACTTCGCATGCTCAAGAATCGGAGTTTTGGCAGCTCTCTTCATACGCACTCAAACTGTCGCAATTGAGGAGTTCTAAAGAATTTTTTAATATTCCTTTTTTCATTAATTTTATTTTAATATAACCTAGAACAAAATTTGTATAATTTTTTTGCTAAAAGCATTGCCAATTCATTTCTCACTAATTATCATCAATAAGCGCAAAATACCACTGATCAAGGAAATTCAGGTTCTCACTAGCCTATTCATGCTCAGCACAGATTTAAACTTACCTGACCGTTTGGAGTAATGGACTAAATTGTTATTTTAAATGATGAGGATTTTTAATTTTTACGAGTTTGATAGCTTGGAGCTGCAAAAACTCAATTTTACAGGTCCCTAATAAAGCTAAATATATTATTGCACGATTGATAGTTAGAACCAAGCAATTCGTACCTTCCTTAAGATTCACATAACGTGAACACTTTAATCTGTCTAATTATATTAGTCTGACAACCGAGTGAAGCCTTGATTGCGGTCGCTAGTCACACTGGGTGTGGTCGGTGGGGACGCCTTTTTCACATAGGCATTTGAAATCCCAAAAACGGCATTGCCACAAACCAGACAAACAAACTGAATTTTATGACTGCCTTCAAGTACAATTCCTTCGAACCCAAAATAGACAAAAACCACTTTGCGATAATCAAAAGAAGCAGAATAACACATCGGTTTTTTTATTCTGTTGATGTAGAGTATATTGATAAAGTTTTACGAGAAAACTGCAGATTTCCATAGCTGGTAGCATGTTATCTTTTAAAATTTAATTTATCCCTATGAAAAATCAACGATACGAATAACAGGAAATTTAAAATAAAAAAATCAACAATTTGTTTTAATATAATTTAATATATATATGTTTAAGGTATTTAATAATACATGTTAATGAAAGAGAGAAATCTCTTACACATTTATTAAGTTTTGAACAGTGTTGCTTGTTGATTTTTATTTCACAATTGTGTAACCGCTCATGCTCATATTTATTTCAGACTGATCTAACTTTTGCCTCTGTGGACAAGGATGAAGCGATGTAAAAATTATAATTTTAAATAATTATAAATTTAAAACGTGTAATTGGTTACGATTTCATTAATTTTTTTTCCAGAGAGGCACACACTTTGGAGTCGATCATCTTGGGTGTGGTTGGTAGTGACGTAGTTTCTCGAAGGCGCCTGCACACCACTGTCAAGCAAATTGAGTTATATGGGTCACCTGTGTGATAAGCCTTTGAGCTTAAAATAGAAGACAATGAGTTGGTTTCTCTCCTCAATTTATTTCACGAGAGAAATGAAACGAAGTCAAAGCCTAGTTGTCGGTTGCATTCTGTTACCAAAGGTGAAATTTAAATTTAACAGAATGGTCCAGAGCGCATTTGTGCAGTTGGGATTTGATCATGTCTCATTAGGAGAATGTGGAATTGCTATCGTCTTTGTCATTAGGTTCAGAGGGCACTATAATGACCTGTGGCTTTAAAAATCATACAGCAGTACTAAAAACATGCTATTCTGAGGTTGATTGAGAAAAGTGGAAGGACACATGACAAACAACTTCACGTTGTGGTCATGTGTCACCAAAAAAATTGATCATTTTTTGTGATGCTAAATTATGCTTAGGCATCAGAAATTTGTACTCATAAATTGTGAAAAGAGCCAATTAATAGGGTTTCTAGTGTGAGCCAAGCTTATTAGCCATTAAATCACTTTGATGCAGGCAAATCTTGAAGATGGAGTTATGCTACATACCTATTCATACATAATCATTGTCATTAACTTTGTCAGCGATGATGGACATCGGTTAGGTTGGGTTAGGTTAGATTAGGTTAGGTTAGGATGCATTATTTCTAGCCTTTGAAGATTTTGGTCGTGCAGACGAATTGTATCTTCGAATAGTACGCAAATAATGAAAAGTCAAAATTGCATCATCTTAGACACAGTTCTGGAGCAATGTGTCATCTACAATGTGTCACCTCTTTTTCCGATAAAGCGAAATACATTTAAATCCTAAGAAGCCAGTAGGCATTTGTTGTACGTAAAATGAAAAATACCTCAAATATGGACTGCCCTGATATATGATGTTAGCCAAGGCATTAAGCTCACTTTGGCTCTTCAAATTGTTGCCTTATTTGATAGGCTTATGGGTAAATGGTCATCTACCCTATACTAGTTCGAAAATTGATTTCAAGTTCACTTAAACGTCGCGAACCTTCATTAGCATCCTTCATATGCACGTTAGCTGAACCGACATAAGATTATGACATAATAACCGCTGTTTCGCAAAGCATTGAAGTATTTTTGGTTTTAAGATGTTCCAAACTCCAGTTATTAAATAGTATTTTCTTAGTCAAATCAGTAAAAAAACAATTGTCTTTAGCTTAAATAACTTGGTTAATATGAATCCTCTTCTCTGATTCTTTTCTGTAATTTATTTCACTTTTCCTATTGCCTATAAAATATGTATATTTGTTTATGTTGTTAGTAGGACACGAAGTAGTCCTACGAATATATGCTTTGAGTTGTTAGGCACCCGTTTCTGGTGGCCTGATAGACAGCATCTATCCACGTACGTTATTCCAATATCTATGCTAGTCTTTAGGTACCAGTCATTTGAAACCATCTGAGGAAGTAGGAATCGAGCTTGGGATAAATCATTTGGCAATTTATAGTCAACTTCAAAAACTTGGAAAGCTCCTGACTTGAAAAATGGTGCCATATTGTCTAAAGACAAGCTAAAATCCTAGTTCTCTCATTGCTTATGCTACCCACTACCTCGCTTCTTCAGAATAACATTTGTTCCGTTTCTTTCAAAATCAACACTGCTAGAAGAGTTTAAAGTTAAAAGTTCATATGAATTCTAAAATGATATCAGTTACAGCATTGTTAGCAGATGAGGGTATGTCGTGGAATGTCTTAGAAAGTAAATGGATGGCTGCCACTTAATTAATCTTAACGTTTATTGAATTTTTTTATTTGTGGAAAATTCTGACAGAACTATTGGTATGTTCGTGTATATGAACGACGTAAAGTTACTTTTACAGGTGTGGAATCCAAACAGGCAGTGACTGTTTTGTATCCAAGCTGTATTGGCGTGTGCCTTGAATTACTGGCTTTACCTGCATGTGGATAAGCCTGTCATATGTGAAGTCAGGACTACTGGCTTCTGCAGTATTCCGAATGCAGGGTGCAATCGTGATAGTAAATCAGGCATTCAAGTAAGAACTACAGGGGTCCTCTACATTGAAAAACTCATATAAAATGGCCAGGGAAGTGGACGGTCTGTAAGAATATGGATTTGGTAGGTAACATGGCTGTTTCTACTTAGAGGTTGTAAGTAGTATGATTGAATGGCTTTGATAAACCGCTAGTCTGTTCAACATAGTTATGGATGAGGGAATGTTAAACACCATTTACGTTGTCTGCATAAATTTAACCTCGAGGAATATGATTATTTTACCATAATAGGATGACCTTTCATAATTGGTTACTGAGTATCCCGTTTATTTAAGCTTACATCTGATTTAGAAGCAGAGGCTCCATTGATTTCAACTTAAATAAAAAAAATTGTCAATTTTCAATTTTGTTTAATAAAATATTCCTTTTACGTGGATCAATAACATCGGTATTCGATGTGGGCTTGAGTCCTTACCGATATTTATAGAGATAGAGTTTGTAAAATTTAAACAATTTAGAATAGTAATAAGCTGGAAAGATAGTCAAATCTTTAATATTTTCTGTCTGATTTAAACTCGGAAAGCACACACCACACAGACACACCCACTGATCGACAATAATGGGTGTGAAGGACCTTGAGCGTGTTCGCTAATCAGAAGTACTCAACTGAGATGTCACACAGTTATTGTCTGTATCGGAGTCGATAACCACCAATGGAATCGCCGAAGCATTCTATAAATACCACGATTGATCAGATGGGAGTTGTCAGATCAAAATGAAGTTTCTTACACCCATATTGGTCATTTGTGCCATCGCAGTATCACTAGCTCCGCGTAAATACCTTTTTTGATATTTAAGTTTTTGCTCCTGTTCAAACCTTTTGTGATTAATGTTTTAAACACAATTTGTGAAGATAAATTAAGAGACTCATTTACAAATTTGCGAAAATTTCTTCCATTTTAGACGAAGTTTCTGCCACAGCTCCAACTGCCCAAGTGATTACTGGAAAAGAGAAGCAAAAAATCACAATTCCATATGCAACAGAAGAAGTGATTTTACATCTTATTAAATTCTGTTTCATAATAATAATTGCAGTATTTGCTAACATGTTCTGTACTACTTTAAGCGATTTGGCTATTACAAAGGAGGTGCTTTCGAAGAAATTACAGTAACACAAGGTAATCAAAAAAGTGGGTCAACATGCCAAGTTCAAACTTCCAACAACCGTGGGAATGCTAAACCGGCTGATGATGCCTTGACCATCGATAAGTGCACAATAGCTTCAGGTAATATATTTGGCTTGGATGAACCTAAGCTTCCTAGATGCCATGACCCTAGAGACGACTGTCAAAAACTACACTGTTGTTGCGGCTTTCAAAAAAGCAAATGGAGGGACAGCTCCTGCAGTGAAAGACTTGGAGGCCGCTGCCTATATCCTGCCCGATTGCAAATTCCCAGAGGTTGGGCAAGGTACTGTCTAACTTCACACCCCCTGAATGAGAGAATATGTTAAAACCTCCAGAAAGACTGCATTTCCAACGTAAAATAACCCTTTTTACACTTTTTAGGTGATGTGGTCTTGAATTACTCCTTCCCTTTCACTAAGAATGGAGGTACAGCAAATAAAGTTGGACTCGTATTCGCCTACATGCCTTCATCAGACCCCACTAAAGATGCTGTAAGTACTTGACCACATTACCATCCTCACCGATCACCATTTCCAGCTAATCAGAACCTTTTTTAATATTTCTGTAATGAAGCCGAAGCTGTATAAAGATGGTAATGTTGTCTGCGAATGGACAAATGGAAAGGAGAAGGCGACAACCTGCGGTAGGAATTCATGAAATGTTGCGGTGTCTTTTGACTGCCATCGATACTTGAAAACTCATTGATTCAAATTCAGGCGATTTTGTCGAAGACGGGTCTATAATGGTTTTCAAAAAAGAGTTTGAAGATAAAACGAGTGATGACTCAAAATTTGTCTTCGAATTTGGAAACAAGTTTGCCCTCGTTGCGGTGAACTGGAAGGGAACAGGTGCGTAAACAACTTTATTTTTAATTAACAAATATGTTCTTATAAAAAAACTGTATTTATTTTTACAGAAGATGCTCCCGAAGTGAAGGCATGCGAAGGTACAAGACGTATTGAAAAGTGTTTTACATTCTTCTATAGAAATCGTTATAATTTTCATTATCCCAAAAGGGAGCGTGATAGTTTCACATAACTTACCATAAAATTGAATGCTAACTCCTTTGCATGTGCGTCATTTAAATTTCAAAATTTCGTAATTTTTTAAATTTATAGCCCTGGGTGTTTATCCCGGTGAGTGTTTGCGGTTTCTGGAATAAAGAAGCTTATAAATATCTAGGAAACAAAATTTGGTGTACAAACAATTATTTGGTCTAAAAAATAGGCCCATGGTACAGAACTAGAGGAGCTAATAACGCAGAAATTCCACTGATTTTCTCAGATAGTTCTTAAATTATTTCGCAATCTACCTAACACTTATCCGATGTTTGTGCTTCCCATTTTCAGTACCGGCTGATCCAGTTTAATTCAATTATGAAATATTCTAGAAGAAATTCATTCAGGAAATCAGTAATTATTTGAATAACCTAAGCTTGCAAATTCTGGTTAAACTGACTAAATAGTGTTAGCAAAGTAGAGCCATTTTAGGGCAGTCCTTTCAATGTTGCCTAAGGCTAATGGGACACTTAATTTAAAAGTTTTCAGTAAAATGATTTCAACTTTTGCATTTTTAAACAGGCGACATAGGAACAAGTGAGTACCCTGAACGCCTTCTTCTATTTTTTTCCCATTTTTCTGTGTAATTGAAACTAAATTGTGTTATTTATCTGTTTATTCCTCAGGCACAACATCGTCAGGTTTGTTGGTGCAAGTTGTCATTGCTTCAATTTGTTCAACAGTTACATTAATCTGCACCATTTTCGAAATTTGCAGGACACGCTTTGGCTGCTGGCTTCTGTGCTATGCTTCCTCTAATCTCGTTCAACTTCTGAACGAATTCTTGGGCGCCTTTCGTCGGAAAGAGCCAATGCAGACCTTTGACACCAAACTCTTTTTCTTTCCGTTTCTTTATTTTTGTTTCCAATTAAATGTTTCAGTAAATTCCAGTTATAACAGCTAAATTGTCTTGTACTGTCTGCTAAGTGGGTTGGGGAAAGACTATTGAACCTTTTCATATTAAAAATAAAACATATTATCTATTACTCACATTAATATAATATTTTAAAATTCTTTATTAGGCACTATAGAGACATTAACACATTTAGAACAAAAATACTAATTTTTTTAAACAGCCACGTATATTTATGTTTTAAACCAATGATAACAATTTGATTTAAACGCAAATAAAATATGGCCATTCATGCTGCATACTACAAAGAAATAATGGAACTATTGAAATTTGTGATCGTTTACAAAAAGTACTTGGAACCCATGAAAAAAATGCCAGTGTCTTAAATCCATTTAAGTACTGTTAAACTACAACGCAATCGGTTATTTTATAGCACTGTGACTGCTTCACGAAAAAGGCAGTTGCGAACGTTACAACAGCTTTTCATTCTTATGAATTTATCGTTCTAAAATAATGCACCAATTTTGGGCGAAACTGGAAACACACTTGATAACCGGGCATTATTATATCAGTAATTGAAAATATTGCTATTAAACTAACGGTAGTGCCTTAAAAAATGCAATTATATACGAGGTTCAAATATGACATACATTTAAAGGAAGCCCTTGAAATGCAGTTGAAGGCTAATAAATATTAAAAGAAATATTGTGGATTTTTGAGCAGAACACGTTTTTATAATTATATTAATTTTTGAAAATGAAAATTACAGTGAATACCGCTTTAGCGGTAGCATGGAGTACTATGAAATGGCGTTTTTTTGAACTCATCACAAGCGATGCTTAAATAGCATCTTGTGGTGATTTTGTTCTTTAAGTATTTCACTCATCTAATATTGGCCTTGTCAGTCTCTCCTAAAAACTGCTAGAATGTGAGATATATGAATAAATTTCGGTGGTAAGTTGTGCAGTACGGAATGCTAACAAGTGTCATTGGTAGGTGATCGTACCAATTTCCGAGGTTTAGGCTTCAGTTGGCGATGGAAGCGTCTTCCCATCCTGCAGTTGGCTAGTATGTTGCGTGAATCCCGCTTAAGCTGAAGGATTTAAATAGGAAACTTGGTACCTTAGTGATATTAGGAGCCGCGATCTTGCGATCCTCTCTAGCAACTAGAGTTGAGAGAGTCCGACCGTCTCTCTCTACCAACAATTGCAACCTCCGGCCAGACCTGCGCTTTGCTGAGGACAACGTTGTGCCTTCCATTATCGACTCTTCTAACGCAGCCAATAGCTGCAATTTTTCACCTTGGTGATGGTGATTGCAACCAGTTATTATCTTCAAGTTTTTGGGATCACGAGACTTTGCCATCTCTTTGCGTTTGTAAATAGCGTAATAAAATGCAGTCGGTCCCTACCGAGCATATGGAGACACCGTAGATGATATTTAGTTTATTCATGGTTGTACAGGTTAAGTAGACAAACGGTATATTGAAGATATTCACTCACGCTACGATACGTTATGGGCTGTCTACTTTTTCGGCCAATAAATCTACTTTTTTCTATTAAAATGTGTACATTAAACATTAAACCTTTGAGCGTGCGCAGTCTCTTGCAAGCTCTAATATCTCGAAAACATCATAATCGTTTAATATAAAAGCTCAGAGGCATTAAAAGCTACCATCCTTTCTTGATTAATTTAATTTTTCTTGGTCTAATTTAGTAGTAAATTGCAACTGCCATTTTGTAAACACGTGTTTCTCTTTGGCTGAATAGTCTGTTTGGATATTAGTAGAATGTGTACAGATCAAGAGTGATTATGGTGAGCAGACAGTCGAAGAAACTATTTGTGCTAATTACAGAAATGAAACGACTGCCGCAAATTACAGCACAGGATGTTTGCAGTAAGTCCATTTGAGTTTCAATAAATTTAATCAGAAGGATGAGAAGATCTGCTATTATTTTAAGGCTATAGTAGGTTGATTAATTGCATATTAATTATGAGACAAGGTCTAAAGTGTATGATTACTTCATTAGCTTCGTATGGCGTTTGAAATTAAATGCATTTTCCTTAAAATAAAAAATAACAATATAATTATGTTAATGTTTGTGTCAAATTATGTTTCCCAGTATGAAATTGGCACATTTAAAATGTACAAATAACGTTATTCATGGTAATCTGCATCGTTTTTCTCGCTTTAGCTAAAACGAAACGCCCGCAGCTGATCTTTGTCTTCTTTGA
>JAUOZQ010001070.1:0-18874 GCA_030710315.1 Anomotaenia brevis
TGTAAGATTATCAGAATCAAACTTGAATATGTAAAAATCATATCCATGGGATTAGGCAAACCAATCAAGCCTATTAAAAACGCCCTAATAGCAGTGGAGTACACTTTGATCAATGCTGATCAGAGGAAATAGACATACAGAAATAGAAATACAGACATGCAAGATGTTTGCAAAATCCAAGAAAGCCGAATTCATACTCACGGTTACTCCATTCGCAATGACCCACGGTTCCTGTTCAAGCCCCGAGGACCATTGGATTCGCTGAAAGTGTGGCCAAGTTGTAATTGCAGTCCCTGCTTCTTTGGCATTACTTCCAAGTAGTAACGCCAATCGACACCCATTGGCCCAACTCCATCTCTCGACAATGCCACTTTAGGAGATGTCTACGAACCCACCTTGGCGTGTCCACCAACTTGAAAGTGAGACGTCCTGTGAGCACCATTGGACTGGACGAGAGCAAGTGGTGAGCCAGAGCCACTCAGCGAACTGGTTCATTGGTTGGTTGACCGCAGATTTGAATGGTTGCCGAGGACAATGCTTGACCCCGGCGATGGAGTTGCGTTCAGCCTCTACGATTTCGCATTCCCCAATGCATGTTGAGGTGCTCTGAGTTTACGAAGATAGAGTCGTGGCCTTCGGTAACAACACCACAGACAATGTGGAACAATTATACGGATTCTGAGTGCCAAATTGACAAGGGCATCAAGTATGCCCTCAAGCGTCTCTATCTGCGTAATCCCAGGCTGTTCAACAGGCATAGAATGAACTCAAATACTAGAACGGCTGAATGGAACTCCATCGCCTCTCATTCATACAATGCAGAATGCAAAAAGGTTGTCCAAATGCGTTGCTTTGGTGATCCATCGATTCAATGACTCCTGAAATGCCCAAAAGCGTGGATGTTTGTGCTCTGCACGAAGATCGCCTTATTGGACTTGGAGTTCTGGATTCTGAGACAGGCATTCAAATCTTATCTGTGAAGAATTCGAAGATTAAAATGCCGTTTCTTTCGTCTTTGATGTGGTCAGCAGCCATCAAGATGACAGGGTTTAAGTTGACTCTGCTAGGCACATGGGATCTTGGTGAGGTGGAATCCAATTCAAACTTGGAACCCAGCACGTGGCTCTCAGTGAACAACAAAAAACTGCGAATACGAATTTGATGATTTCAATGAATTCGAATGGCCTCACGATGCTGACGGGGAATCAGCAGCCAAGATGAACACACCTTTATCCGAGGATTTTGGATGTAATTGCACCATATTCAATCAACGCACGAACCATACGATGGATTTTACACAGGTTTGTCGCATTAACACGGCCACGGTGTGGTGTAATTTGAGCGCAGGGTACAATGTGTGAATGAAGGTGAACTTGATGGCATCACGAGTCATTTTTCGTTAACGAGGGAGGTAGGTACTCTTCAAGGCACAATTTTGACCACATCATTGGATCTATGGCACTTGACATCGAAGACAAACCAGCAGTGTTCGCCACATCCTCCGAGGAACCTCGTAGGTGTGAATCCACCTTCATTCCCTCTTTGTATTTGCACCCAAGATGTGACCACAGAGATGTACCTGTGTATTGGAATGGATCTCTGCATGCGACGAGAATGCGATCCCCTCATATGCGAGGATGCAGCTCGCTTCTGTATCGCTCAGCTGTACCAAGCTCTCTTGCATATCCACAAGCTGGCCATCATTTGCATGAATTCGATTGGCTACATCATGTGATGATGATCGGTAAGTAGGTAGAGAAGATGAGAGGTCTTTGGAGAGTCGTAGCACCGCGTAGAGTTGTCTTCTGAGCCATTTAATCGATTCTGTGGAGGTCCATCGCAATACCCACCTCCATCGCCATGGTCTTGGAGCGTTGCAGCCTGAGTGCATGGCACATCGTGGGAATGAGGGTGGGTGGGGAGGCGTAGAGTAACTCGAATATCTTGCACTCGCACAAGGCCTCAGAGACAGCTCTTTCAGTCAACGGAGTAGGAATGCCTCAAGGCATAATTCTGACTTGTGTCGATGGTCTTCTGGCTCTTGACGTCGAAGAAAAGGGTGCAGTGTTCCCCACCTCCTCCAAGGAGCTTCGTGTGTGTGTGTGAATCAATTCTGTTCCCCTAGACTTCTCATTCACCCTCATTCCGACAATGCCGTATGCACGCATGATGAAACGCTTCGTGGCGATATTGGTGGATATCTGTGGTAGAATGGATTCCGAATGCCGCCCCTATGGGAGGATGCATCACGCTTCCATGTGGATGCATTAAGTCGAGCTCTAATGCATATCCACAGACTCGGCGTCATTCAAGTGACGAGTGATATCAGTGATTTGGATGGGCTCCATGTTGACACGGAAGAAAATGCCAAGAGTAAAGGCGTTTCCCCCAAGACACCGGCGAGAGACCGGTCGACAGAAATGGGTGTGGCGTCTTCCGTGGAGGACTCATGCGTTGGCGTGCTGACAAAGATTCTCACGGATTGCGGCTTGTCGCTATAAGCAATGAATGATATATGACAAAATTTGATGATAAGCAACTAAGGAAGTGCAAAAATACGTACGTTTTCAATAATTCCGACTATTCGTTTGGAATGAGTTGGAAGTATACGACAACAACAGGTTCAGCGGCGTGAATTTTCGAAAGTGTGTACACTGCATGTTACTAAAACAACACAAAGGCTTTGTAAATGACTTCAGAAAAGATAACAGTTTAATGTTTTTGCTCAAAATACTATGAAACACCTTTGCAAAATTTCAATTTATTTATAGCAATGGTAAAAATATATTTATTATTTTGTTATATATCCAAACACCTGTTTGTTGTTGAAATTTGCTTAATATTCGCAATTTGGGAAATACAAACATCCGACCTGTTTCTCGTTGCCTAGCAACCTGTAACTCTTGACATGTTGAAAAGGTAAGCATTTTAAGTCTGCATAGTTGCTTTCAGAGTTATTCTCTTATGTCTTCTATAACCGCTAGTGTCAAGCCGGCATTCGTGAGAGAATCTCGCCACAGACACACTCTCGAAGTTGCTACCCTATTTTATTAAAGAATATGAGTTTGAATTAGAGAGAAGAGCATTTCGTTTTGGCTGCTTCTTCCTCGTCAACAACTCAAGGCCAATCGTGCGAATACAAGGTGGTTATGAAGGTGGATGACCAGACTGGAGGAGGTGGTGAACACCACGCCTTCGTTTCCGAAGAGACTGAAATCGGCGCTCGAGTAACCACATAAGAATTCTGGAGCAAGGAAACAATTAACCGGTTTATTAAGGACCTTATGAAGACTTCAACGATTTTACAAAAGGAGACTCAATGTTCTAAAACTTGGATGAACGAAGTCGTGCCACTTCATCATCTCATCTACCGCCTCCTTTTTCATGCCAACATCGACGAGTGGGGGTTCCTCTTCTTCGTCCATAGACGCGAGAGTCCCGGTGATTTCTGTCGTTGAATCGTGCTCACAGGGCATCTTTCTGCATCTTCATCATCATCAGTGTATGTTAGTTATCCTTCTCTGACTGCCTGATTCAATAAGTGCTGCAAGAGAACCTTAGGCTCTTGGACATTAAAGCCTCAGTTTTACTTTTTTCTCTGGCAGGTACCAACTCCTACACCTCTGAGGATCTTCTTCACTCTCTCTCTCTCAACCGTGTTAAGATTCAAAGGGAGAAACTGGCGGGACACTCGCGTCTAAGGACGAATAAGAGGTTGCCGCATTCGCGAATGTCGGCATGACAATAGAGGCGGCAGAGGAGATGATGACGATAATGATGGAGTACGACTTCGTTCATCCACGTTTAAAAGTAGTGGGTACCTCAGCCAATGACACTCTGGATTTTGTCATAAAAAGGTGACCCTTGTCTACTCAAGTCTGTCTTTTTTCTATTCTCAAATTGGCTGGGTCTAAGCTGTTAGAATTAAAAATTTCCAGACTTACTAGTGCAAAATCTTCCATAAGCACAGCCTATTTATAAAAAACAACAAGTTTATTCAGCAATTTACTTAAAAAGAGAACTCTTTTCAGTCGCTCGAAATAAAAGCTGTAGCAGTTATTTTGCTAAATTCTCTGGATGAAATCTGGCATCAGTTTTCATGGGACACCAGAGCGCTTGTGAAATGGGCTGAAGCGGAGTTTGACTATTATATTTCAAGATGATGCAGTGTGTATTTGTAAAACCTAATGAATTTGCCTTTTCGAATTGCATTTCCTCCAGTGATATCACTCACTGATCTTAAGAGCTGTTTCAGAAATACGCCTTTAGAAATTATTTTATAAGTGAAATTGCTTGATTGCTGGTCTTATTAAAGCGCCTTCTGGTGGGTTTCATAGATTTTGTTAAAAAATAATCGAAATATATATATTTGCCTACATTAAATTGCAGAATGAGCTGCCAAACTACACCTGTTTTAGGTTCTCTAAATAAAATAAAACATCTGTGTCTGCCCAATAGGAACGCACAAAGCACAGCAAGATGGCCGCCACCGAGCCAACCGCATTCGAGAAAAACCTCTCTATCAACCAATCAAGAGCGGCTCCTGTATAGCCAAAATTAGACGTAGCCTCTATAACATCGTACGCCATCGTGTAGTCTACAAAGGAAAACGCTCGATAAATAGCTAGTGCACGAATTGGTGACCGCCATCTGAACAGTACTATATTCTCTTCTGCAACGAACATCACTACCAGTATGTCTACTGATGCAGACCACGCTGACCTGTCAGTCAACGCAGTGTCCATTCCTTTTCCTCCTTACACTGCCAGATCTCCACAACTTTGGTTCGCACAGATGGAAAGTTTTTTTCGATTTCAAGAGAAAAATTAGTGAATTTTTTTCTAATCGTAGGCGTAGATCTAACGGAAAGTAGAATTTTATTAATAAAACTTAACTAGAAGGTTAAAACTGTCGTAATAATTAGAATCTGTCTCTTTACTGTTACCGCGTCCCTAAACGATAGCATTGAAGCATCTTTCAGAGATTTGCGAGATGGTATCTCCTATTTGAATATGCAAGGCATCAGAGGAGCGAGACGAAGCGTTTTGAGGTGCGTTATAGAGGAAGCTTATACTAAAAGGGCCCATTTTTTCTTCTGCCACAGATATATCTTACACATCCAATTTCATGCAACTTAGTCTCAAACATAGATTGACATAAGGCTCTGGAGCTTTAGCGTCCATAAAATGATATCCTGTCGACTGATTTCGTGGGCGTTCTTTGAATTTAAGCAGCTTTAATTAAGTACTGGAGGTCAATGCTTTGATTTCTTAAAAGGAATTTCAAAAAATTTATTTAAATAAATCACTGATCAATAAGCTATTAAAAAATTGTGTCACCGACATTGTATAATAACCGAGAATAAGGTCCGAAAATCATTTTACACAACGCAGGAAAAGATAAGAGTGTCCTTTCTCCGTCTTATGTGAAAACCAATCAGGTAGTTCGCTTCAGATATAAAGAGGCAATCAAGAAGTCAGGACTGCAAAATCGATCCCCTTTGTCTTTAAAGTGGTTAGCGAATGTCAAATTGACAGGGGCATCAAGGTTACTCTCAAGCGTACCTAACTTCTTAGTCTCACTGGTGTTCAAAACGCCGTCGTTGAACACGAGATTCCCATGCAGCTCAACGCAAATCCACCACATCTCATTCAGTAAATGGATGTGAGATGCAGGAGACTTGTCTGTCTAGACGCTAAGGCAAATCAGCAGTGACCTTCAGCAGTGTCTTCCTAGGTGTTCGTCAATGCAGATATACGTGCCTCGTGGTGGGTAGATGGGTGAGTGGGTGGGTGGGTGTGGGTGCTCACAGGAGTACTGGTCACATGGCTCATTGCTCCTGCACCAGTGAGAGATGAGCAACCTGGCCCAATTCCTCGGCGCTGCTCGTGAACATCGGTTCATTGTGTTACCTTATACTACCTAAAAAGTATATTTGAGATGAGATATTTGACTTGACTTGACCTGAGAAGGGAGGTCTCAGCGAGACTCGACGATACTGGGAGAATTCGGCTTGGAGAGGCCAAATCGGTAAAGAGGATGTGTATTAATGAGCCATACGTCAAGTTGATACAATCTGAACGGGGATCAATTGCATACAAATGATTGATATAGGGGATGGAGGGGCACTGTAAGGTGTGCAGTTAGTCATCAATTCGAGGTTGCTTCGTGGCCATGATCACGCATATTTTGCTTCCTTGAAACGGAATACAAAACCATTCAGTTTTGGTGTAACCCGATCTATGCCACTTTACCCATAAATGTCATTTTGTCATATGGGAATCAAGATTTCCCAGTTCAGCTCCTTGACAACAACCGGCTCCGTCTAGTTCCATAATTACCGCTACTCACAAATAGGCCGCAGAATGTGTGATGACATTAAATTTGGCAAATGAAGTGCTAATGCCTACAAAAGGTAGTTTTGCTACTTCATTGTTCAAGCAAACGTTTAAGCACTTTTTAGGGTCGTATGCAGAGGGAAGCATTCTATCTAATTTTAGAGTTCCCAAGTGGCTTAATTACTACGGAACAGTGGCTAAATGCTAACAGAGATGGTTAGTGAAGAGCGCTTTTTATGTCATCACATCACACAGCACTTTTAATAAGTAATTTGGTTGTAATTTTGGTGAATGTGAGTAGTGAGGATCGAGTTTGGCACTTTGAGCAATGTTCACTCTACTCTGGACCACATTACCGGTCACTTTGCTGTGGCATAAGTGACTGTGCAAATCGCAACCCGTGGAATATTCTAACGAGATTAAACAAGGGTTTGATTTTCGATTAGGAAAGCAGAGAGGAACTCACGATCCTCCTGCCTTGTGTAAAACGCTCTCCACGTCTTATTCTCAGTGGTTATAAGAAGGAGTGTTTAACCGATCTTCTTTGATAGACTCTGCTTTTACAGTGACATATTTTAAACAGACCGAAATACTGACCTACTGCGCCAATTCAAAGCTGTCCAAATTCAACGTTCCCACTGAAGTTTGTGCGTGAAATATTAATCCGCATATCTTTCATACTTTGTTGCATGAAGTGGAAAATTCAAGGCTCTGGTGATTGTGAATTCGGTCTGGACACATCTAACATGTGAAACCTGGTCTTGTATGTCATTAGTACAGCTAGTCGAATTCGAACACAGGATTGGAATGCATCTAAATGAGTGAAAGGCCAGCAAGGTGCTCAAAGACGTTAGAAGTTGCTCATGGAACCAGTGACTCGGCTTGCAGAATACAATGGCAAAAAATGATAATATTAAAGTTAAAAGGGACAATTTGTTGACTCGAAACATTGCCTTCAATTACACCACTACTGTTTAAATCAGCGGTTCTTAGATCAGCTGGAATCAATCAGTGTTGAAATGCACCACAGAATGCATTCTCTGTGTTACTTAATAAGACATGCATGCTGCATTAACAATGCTAGAAATCAAAAGCAAATATTGTGTTAATCATGTGGTAGGGATTTAGTTGTTGCCAATTTGGTGGCATTTGTGGTGAATTTAGACAGTGTCAATCAAATTTGGAACTTTGAGTGATGTTCGCTTCTAATCGCCTTATTGGCCACTATTTCTCTGTCAGAAGCGAATGTGAAAATTCCTATTACCAAAATGTCTATGGCATTGACAAATTGCAAATAGTGTTTTGGTCAATGATCTAACAGCCATTAAGCGATTGGTTTTCACTTAAGGCGAGGAGGAGGAGGAGGAGAATCTGGGCTTTTCCTGGTGTAATGTCTTCTCGCCATAAGTTATTAGTGCCAAATATCAATAGAGGCAGGCAACCTATTAGACAAAACCAATACTGATTACCGATTCGTGGCAATTTTCGTGTAAATGCACTCTTTTCTGGCAATGACATATCACCCACTGACAGTAGCCATGACGTCTTGCCATTGGAAGCTCTTCTAGAGTAAAGAATCCACAAGGAAACCCTATTTATCCACGGTTTCCCTTTTTCAATATAAATCTTTGTGAATACAAATGCAAGTTTTATCTGTTCGGAAATATTCGAAATTTACTTGGCTTAAGAATACTGCCACTAAGGAGGTGGTGTTTAGGTCTTCTGTGCATGAGCATTTAGAATATACACTCGTGCATTCTCACGGTGATATAGAGAAACGCAATATTCAGGAAAACCTCCCTAGCTACTATCTCCAATATAGCAACAACTTACGCTGTTCCGAATGCCTTGTCCATTCTTTGTCCAATCAAATTGGTTTCTAACTAGGTGTTCCCTAGCCTCCCGCTCCTTGTCTGACTGTCTGCCACGAATAAACTCTACAATCTTCATCAGGTTAATGAAAGATCACTCCGATCCATATGGACAAATTGCGATTGCAAAGCAGCCTTCATTTTGAATTCAACTGAATTCAATAAGGCGATGGTCTGAGACTTGACGTAGGGCCTTCTGAGCGAAAAAACGCATTGAAATGCAACTTCATGTCACTTTGGCGAGAGAGCGGTTATTAGGGAGCAGCTCAGTTGATATGAGAGGCACATATTCGGCGCATTTATTCAGGTGAGTAGATTTGAATTTGGCACTTTTGAGAGTAGACGAGTATCAAAGCATTAGTGATCTCTGCAAGCACGTAGTTATTCCTCAACGAACGTAACGTAACGTACCGGTAACGTAGAAGTCCGCTACTTTTATCCACTTTCGTATTTTGATTAGCAGATTTGAAATGCGAAAATATATCAAGTGTTCCATAATTTGCAAACATGCATATAGCAGATGTTACCGGGAGAATAGGGAAATGGCTGATTTAGTTTGTTTGTTTGTTTATTTTTAATAATTGAGAACGTTTCTCTGTTTGTAGAAATTGCAAATAGCAGCAGTAGTAGGAATGGAATTGACCTTGAAACCGATTAAACTCATGCTTATTGCTGAAAAAATTGCGCATAGGGAATTTTGTACCCATGTGGTTGGAACACTTTGACTGCAACCGCTTAGTCTCATCACATGTGAGGACTTGAGAGGTCATGAGCCACCCATTCGACGTAATCTAGTGTGTCCATGCAGCGCATTCCAGCATTTTTGCCATTAAATTGTCGAAGTACCTCGAAGTATTCAGCAAAACCAGTTTGTGAATATTTGTAGAGAAGTGCCAAGTGTTCTTTCTGCGTGCGAGATGTGTTTGCCTTTGAATTCCGCTACAATTTTCCATTAAAGAACGAAGCGCAACTTTCGAACACCTTAGGGAACATGCAATTTTGACACTTTGTAAAAGACGAATTTGGACAAAATGGGTCGATTTTGTGGTTTTAAGCGTGTAAAATCTCGTGAAATTGCCACAATACACTTGGTAATTTGAGAAGAAGAAGAAGAAGACGAAGACGAAGAAGAATAGAATCAAAGCTGCATCGATATAATGTAATAACAAATAATAAAAATGCTTTGAGTCCAACTGCCTAAGGTTTTCTAGTTGAGCGTATGGTGATTCCGATTCCTAGAATTGTGAAATAAGGCGATGAAAGCGGAATTGAAACTCGAAGCCAAACAGGGTATGCAAGTTGGAATTCCCCACAATAATTGTTTGGAAAAAATACTAAAATACAGAATTTTTGACTTCACACGACTCATCTTCAGCAAATTGTAACCGCATCATATTGGACCATTTTTAAATTTAAACTGATAACGCACTCAGAAATGCAGACAAAAATACAGTCAGTTTCATGTGTCATCTTGAGGATTTATCACTTCTAATATCTTTTCGTTTAAAAGTTGACATTAATCTTCGAAAACGCATAGGTACAACCAGTGGAAGACTAACGCACTGACTCCCACATCTCTTTAGGGTAGATCATTTATTGCATAAATCGGACGAGGGGATAAACCTGCATTTTTTCAAATACACACTCTTTCTAAAATTATTAAATAAAATAATTCCTATGAAAAAAAGCATATTTTTATTTTTTGCAGACAACTCACATATGATACTATGCTTTTAAAGAAAAAAATATTTTAACACATGCAACAGAGCTTGTTTCATGATACCAGCGTTTTAAGTGAAGTTGTTATTATTGAAAATCCCACAAGTCCCTGCAGTCTGAGATGTAAAACGAACTTGAATTAGTGAATTTTTTTCTAATTGTAGGCATAGATCTAACGGAAAGAAGAATTTCATTAATTAAACTTTACTAAAAGTTAAAAAGAGTCGTAGTAATTAGAATCTGCCTCTTTACTGTTACCGTGTCCCTAAACGATAGCATTGTGGCATCAGAGAAGCGAGACGAAACGTTTGGAGGTGCGTTTTAGAGGAAGCTTATACTGAAAGGGACCATTTTTCCACTGCCAGAGATAAACCTTGCACTTTCCATTTCATACACCTTAATCTCAAACATAGATAGATATAAGGCTCTGGATCTGTCGACTGATTTCGTTTCTTTAAAGCATCTCATTATCAAATCATGGTCTATTTAAATAAATCACTGATCAACAAGTTATTTAAAATTGTGCTTTCGGACTTGTAAAATAACCGAGAATGAGGTCCAAAAAGCATTTTACACAGCGCAGGAAAAGACAAAAGTGCCCTTTCTTCGTCTTATGCGAAAACCAAACAGGTAGGTTGCTTCAGGTATAAAGAGGCAATTAAAGCCTAATTTTGTCATAACTTGTGAATAACTGGTAAGAAGTCAGGGCTCCAAAATCGATCCCCTTTGCCTTTGCAGTCGCCAGCGAAAGTCAAATTGACAGAGTCATCAAGGATACTTTCAAACGTATCGAGCTTCTTAGTCTCACTGGTGTTCAAAACGCCGTCGTTGAACACGAGATTCCCATGCAGCTCAACGCAAATCCACCAGATCTCATTCAGTAAATGGATGTGTAATGTAAAGTACGGAACTGCTATGCTACCTAAAATAGTTTGGTTAGTTCGTGTTACGTTCGGTAACGGCCACAAGAGAAAGGGACGCGTCGTAACTCCAAACTTTATTCAACAAAGTGCAAGTCGTCATAGTAACCACCTAAACAAGCGTACATATTGTACAGAAAATACGGATAAATAAATTACATTTCAAGATAATCAGAAAATTATAAATATAATTTTCTGGAGATACAACAATGTGAGATGCAGGAGACTTGTCTGTCTAGACGCTAAGGAAAATCAGCAGTGATCTTCAGCAGTGTCTTCCTAGGTGCTCGTCAATGCAGATATAGGTGCCTCGTGGTGAGTGGGTGTGGGTGCTCACAGGAGTACTGGTCACATGGCTCATTGCTCCTGCATCAGTGAGAGATGAGCAACCTGGGCCAATTCCTCGGAGCTGCTCGTGAACATCGGTTCATTGTGTTAACTTATGCTACCTAAAAAGCACATCCCGGTGAGATATTTGACTTGACTTGGCTTGAGAAGGGAGGTCTCAGCGAGACTCGTCGATACTGGGAGAATTCAGCTTGGAGAAGAATTTCATTAATTAAACTTCACCAAAATATAAAAAAAATCGTAATACTTAGAATCTGCTTCTTTGTTGTTATCGCGTCCCTAAACGATTACAATAAAGCATCTTTCGGAGATTTGCGAGATGGTATCTCCTATTTGAATATGCAAGGAATCAGAGGAGCGAGACGAAGCGTTTGGCCCTTTGAGCAATGTTCACTCTACTCTGGACCACATTACCGCTCACTTTGCTATGGCATAAGAGAATGTGCAAATCGCAACACGTTCAATATTCTAACGAGATTAAACAAGGGTTTGATTTTCGATTAGGAAAACAGAGAGGAACTCACTTGTGTAAAACGCTCTCCGCGTCTTATTCTCAGTGGTCATAAAAAGGCCAAAATTGATCCACAAATCATATTGAGGAGTGTTTAACCGATGTCTTCTTGGATAGACTCTGCTTTCGCAGTGACATATTATCAGTAGACCGAGATACTGACCTACTACACCAATTCAAAGCTGTCCAAATTCAACGTTCACACTGGAGTTGGTCTGTGAAACATTAACCCACATATCTTTCATATATTGTTGCATGAAGTGGAAAGTGCAGCGACTACTTTTGCCAAGGCTCTGGCAATTGTGAATTCGGTCTGAACTCATCTAATATATGAAACCAGGACTTACATTCCATTAATACAGCTAGTCGAATTCGAACTCAGGATAGGAATGCATCTGAATGAGTCAAAGGCCAGCAAGGTGCTCAGAGACCTAGAGAGGTGCTCATGAAACCAGTGTCTCGGTTTACAGAATGCAGTGGCAAAAATTGACAGGCTTAAAGTTAAAAGGGACCATTTGTTGACTCGAAACATTGCCTTGAAATACACCACTACTCCCTTGATACAACGGTTCTTAGATCAATCAGTGTTGAAATGCACCACAGTATGAATTCTATGTGTTACTTATTAAGACATGCATGCATGCATAGTTGTTACCAATTTGGTGGCATTTGTCGTGAATTTAGACAGTGTCAATCAAATTTGGAACTTAGAGTGATGTTCGCTTCTAATCGCCTTATTGGCCACTATTTCTCTGTCAGAAGCGAATGTGAAAATTCCTATCACTAAAATGTCTCTAGCATTGACAAAGTGCAAACAGTGTTTTGGTCAATGATCTAACAGCCATTAAGCCATTGGCTTTCACTTAAGGCGGAGGAGGTGGAGGAGGAGAATCTGGGCTTTTCCTGGTGTGATGTCTTCTCGCCATAAGTTATCAGTTCCAAGTATCAATAGAGGCAGGCAACCTATTAGACAAAACCAATGCCGCTTACCGTTTCGTGGCAATTTTCGTGAATACACTCTTTTCTGGCAATGACATATCATCGACTGCCAGTAGTAATGACGTCTTCTTGTCATTGGAAGCTCTTCCAGAGTAAAGAATCCACGAGGAAACCCTATTTATCGGCCTACGAAGGCCCACGGGTTCACTATTTCAATATAAATCTACCCATCTTTTTGTGAATAAACATGTATGCAATAGAAAATGCATGGGCTATCTGTGGGAAATATTTGAATTTTATTTGGCTTAAGGATACTGCTACTAAGGAAGTGGTGTTTAGGTATTCTGTGTATGAACATTTAGAATATATAAACGCGCATTCTCATGGTGAAATAGGGAAACCCAATATTTAAGAAAACCTCCCTAGCTACTATCTCCAATGTAACAACTTACGCTCTTCCGAATGCCTTGTCCATTCTTTGTCCAATCAAATTGGTTTCTAACTAGGTGTTCCCTAGCCTCCCGCTCCTTGTCTGACTGTCTGCCACGAATAAACTCTACAATCTTCATCAGGTTAATGAAAGATCACTCCGATCCATATGGACAAATTGCGATTGCAAAGCAGCCTTCATTTTGAATTCAACTCAATTCAATAAAGCGATGGTCTGGGACTTGACGTAGGGCCTTGTGAGCGAAAAAACGCATTGAAATGCAACGTCATGTCACTGGCGAGAGCGGTTATTAGTGAGCAGCTCAGTTGATATGAGAGGCAAATATTCAGCGCATTTATTCTGGTGAGTAGATTTGAATTTGGCACTTTTAGGAATAGACGAGTATCAAAGCGTTAGTGATCTCTGCAAGCACGTAGTTATTCCTCAACGAACGTAACGTAACATACCGGTAACGTAGAAATCCGCTACTTTCATCCATTTTCGTATTTCGATTAGCAGATTTGAACGGCGAAAATATATCAAGTGTTCCATAATTTGCAAACATGCATGTAGCAGATGTTACTGATAGAATTAGGAAATAGCTGATTTGTTTAGTTAGTTTGCTGTTAATAACTGAAAACGTTTCTCGATTTGTAAAAATTGCAAGCATTAACAGTTGTAGGAATTGAATTGACCTTGAAACCGATTAAATTCATTTATTTTGATGAAAATAATTGCTTATAGGGAATGTTGTACTCATGAGGTTGGAACACATTGACTGCGATCGCTTAGTCTCATCACATGTGAGGTCTTGAGAGGTCATGAGCCACCTATTCGACGTAATCTAGTGTGTCTATGCAGCGTATTCCACCATTTTCGCCATTAAAACGTCGATGTACCTCGAAGTGTTCACCAAAACCAGTTTGTGAATTTTTTTCTGTTGTGACTTATCGCACTTCAGAATTTTTGTAGAAAAGTGCCAAGTGTTCATTTTGCGTGCGAGAAGTGTTTGCCTATGAATTTCGCGACAATTTTTCTGTAACGAACAAAGCGCAAGGCTCGAACATTTTGACATTTAGCAAAAGACCAGTTTCTACAAATTGGGTCGATTTTAGTGGTATGAAGAGTGTAAAATCTCGTGAAAGTGCCACAAGGCACATAGATAATTTGAGAAGAAGAAGAAGACGAAGAAGAACAGAATCACAGCTGCATCGATATAATGTAATAATAAATAATACAACGTTTTTGCGACCAACTGCCTAAGGTTTCCTAGTTGAGCGTATGGTGATTCCGATTCCTAGAATTGTGAAATAAGGCGGTGAAAGCGGAATTGAAACTCAAAGCCAAACTGGGCCAATGTTGAAGTCGAATTTGTGCGTGGCTGAGCCTAGCAAATTAGGAACCGGTATGCAAGTTGGAATTCCCCGCAATATTTGTTTGGAAATACTAGAAAACAGAATTTTGACTTCACACGACTCATCTTCAGCAAATTGTAACCTCACCATACATTCACACTGATAAAGCACTCAGAAATGCAGATTCAAAAACAGTCAACTTCATGTGTCATCTTGACGATTTATCACTTCTAAGATGTTTTTTTATTAAGAAGTTGACAATAATCCCAAAAAAGCATAGGTACAACCAGTGGAGCTAAAATAATTTCACTTCTCCGAAGTGTCATCGCCCTCCTAAAGCATTAAGAATTAATTAAGTCACATCAGATTCATTTTGATTTGTGTGAAGTCATCGAGAAAAATCGCGCCTACCAATGAATAAATAATAGAAAACTTAAGCCCATCTTCCTTCTGCTATAAGAATAAAAATATTCAAATTTGGTTTATCATATTTATTCTCTTTCAATTAATTGAGATCTTACCTCATTCGATCCAGGGCCCATTCGATCACAATGGGTAGAAATTCCCTATTCCAACCTTGGACAATGCACTCAAGATATTAGGATCTGTGGCCGCGGCGATGGATTTGAGTATCAAAACGGACCTCCAAACAATCGAATTCACGGCCGAGGTGATGTCTAGATATGTTGAGATAACCACCAATTTATTGGCTTACTTCTCTTCTGCAATAAATAAGATAGACTGTCCTTGAATGCGGACTTCATTTCCAAATGCTTCCAGGTTTATACTCTTCTAAATCTGCAAAACCCTTACATTAAGCATAGTTTTCTTACATTTCGAGAACCATGTCGTTTGTAATGCCAATTTTTGCTAAATTCTATCTATTGTGATATTACTGGCCATTTTAAAGAGGTGTCGGAATGTGAATTTTGCATAAATGAAATGCCATTGGCTTTTTGGGGGTCGTATGCTTTGTAAATGACTGGAAAGGTGCTTAGCGCTGACCCCTTGGCCATAGGCAAGATGATCGAGGCAGTCTGCAACGTATGCGTTGTGGCAGATATACGTGCCTCGTGGTGGGTGAGTGTGTGGGTGGGTGGGTGTGGGTGCTCACAGGAATACTGGTCACATGGCTCATTGCTCCTGCACCAGAGAGAGATGAGCAACCTGGGCCAAATCTTCGGCGCTGCTCGTGAGCATCGATTCATTGTGACAGAAAACAGTGTCATATACTTTGAAGCGAGATCAATTTCACACACTGACATTGGGGAGGAGGGTGCACTGTTAAGTGTGCAGTCAGTCACAATTTCTGGGTTGGTTCAAGGCTATGATTGCACCTATTAATTACAATTAAAAGCTACCAACTGCAAGAATCGTTATGGTATATTATCATTATAAGAAATGCTTTTCTCTTCTTTTGGGATAGTGTGCAGAGAGGATTCATCCAATTTAGGCTGCTACATTTAGCTCACTAAAACACTGAAGGCAAATTAAGAGCTGATTCTATGTTGTCGTGACGTAGAGTATTTTTATAAATGTTTTGGTTATAACTGCAGTGAAATCAGATGCTGACGACCAAATTTGGCACTTTGAGCGATGTCCACTCTCGACCACTTTACTGGTCACTTTGCTAATGGCACAAGTGAATGTGCAAATCACAACCCACGGTGATCAAGTGTTTGATTTTCGACTAAGAAAGCAAAGAGGAAATTTAATCTTCCTGTCTTGCGTAAAAGCGCTCCCCGTGCCTAATTGTCAGTGGTCACAACAAGGACCCGAATCATATTCTCGATTGTTTAATCCATGATCCCTTGAGTAGGTTCTATATTGAAAATGACCTATTTTCAATAAACCGAAATATTTGTCTACCGTCATAAATTAAAGCTCTTCAGATACTTTATATCATAAAATGGAATCTCTGAGAGTTGATTATGTGAAATCGTTAAATCTCTTCTAGCTGAGGATCATTTGTGCCAATGCTGTGGTAATTGCGAATTCCAACTGCACACATCAAGCATAAACACTAATTTTGGTGAGTTTCATTCTGCAAGGAATTTGAGCTCTTTCCCACTGGAGTATTTTAAATTAATATCTGTTCTCTGAAACATGGCCGTGATGAAATATTTGCAAATGCCGAATTCTTATTGAGTAGTTAGCGAATTATCCTTAGACTATACCTCTCCATTGGCCAGCAAGACAAAAATCATAAGGTATGGCTCTGTCTTTACTTCAAATCAGCTCTTCGTAATAGATTTCTGTTGGCATCTCGTTATACCCTAATTCTACGCTGGTAGATTGACTAGGATCACTCAACAATGAAGTGCAATTCTAAGGCTTCTATTATTGGTTCATGGTCTTTAAACACCAGAGGGTAACTGAAAGAGCATTCTTTGTTTAACAAATCAGAAAAAAACACTATTTATAAACAAATTGTTATCACTTGTGGTAAATTTAGAGAGCACCGATTAAGTTGCGCCCTCTGAGCGATGTTCATCTCAGACACTTTACCGGTCACTGTGGTTCTGGTAATGGCCAATTTACCAGTTTCGTTCAGGAGCCACTAATCTACAAAATGAGTGTTTGAGTAGAGTTTTAGGAGGAGGAGGAGGAGAATGGAAACCTTCTCACTACGAAATGCCAAGCATCCGAAATCTGGGGCAACCACTACTTCGGGTGCTACAGAGGCCGAATGGCCTTTGATCTCAGCATTGTCCAACTCAACTTCTTAACTAGCATGTAAGAAATCGAAAACGCAGTATTTATCTGCAGGACGTCTTTGAGAACTATCTGGCTGGGAATCATTTTCTGCAAGGCCGTGGTGACCGTGAATTCAGTCTGGGCATGTCTTAAATCAATAACAATTTTGTTCAACGCTGATGACTTTGTCTTCATCATCGAAGTATAATTTTGACGACTCGGAATATTGCTTCGGAACATCTCACTGTCCCCTCAATGCTGTGGTTCCTGGACCAGCTGGGATCAGTCAGTATTGAAATTCACTCGGAATGAATTTTATGTGTAAAATACTAAGACCAGTGATGATCCATCAGAGATAATGTTGATAATTAGAGTGTTTATTAAAATAATTTCGATAACAATCAAATGTCAAAATTAATCTACAGAAGACATTGATATAAGTCATAATTGGAGTGTTTAAAACATGCTAGAAGATTATGTGCCAAAGTATTAGGTGATTCCGCTGCTATGTTCAACCCGCATAAAGGACTAATTTTGGGTGGTTGATATCAGCTTGACACCCTCCTAAGAATATTTGCATTTGTGATCTGAGAAGAGAGGTGGGGTTTGTCTAGAATTGCGTGGATTTGCGTCAACGAACAACTAACCAATGGCGAACACATAAGCTCAAATACTTCTGGTTTTTGTCCATGTCCGTATAAAGTCTTAATTTATTAAAATCATAATAAATCTGCCACAAGTTGTGTTTTATTAAGATTGTGGATGCTACCAGGGGTATTTCGCAAAAGCTTTGAAAAGCTTTTTCTAAATTGCAAATAGGAGAGGCGCTAGCCGATTAAAATGTTGTGTCTAGGGAAGATTGTGCACTTATGAGGTTGGCAAATTTTGACACAAATCGCCTAGTCTCATCACATTTGAGGATACGTGAGAGACAAAGACCTGAGAGGTCATCGGTCACCATCCGCTTCGACAACGTCTAGACTACGTATTCTACACCTTCAAAATTTAAACGCTAATATTTCGAACGAATCGAAAAAAACAAACAATTCGTTAATTTTTGTTGCCCTGAGTTATCCCAGTTCGAAATATTTAAAGAGCAAATACCAACTATTCTTCCTACGTTTGTGAGCTTCGTAACATTTTCACATGAGCGAAGGAAACGCAACTCTCAAGCATTTTGGTATTTAATTTGTGATAACATAGTATTTGAGAACATTTTTCTCATCAACATCAAGATATCATTGTGCCTTTGCACGAAGTACCATCCGTTTCCTCAAAGAAAGCTTCCACGTTCTCTCACAACCAAAGTGAATGAATTTTACCTCTGACTACCACTAATTTTGTACCACTAATTTTCTGCCAAAGAAGTGAGAAAGTCAGCATCGATTGATGGCCCTCAGGAGCCATTCGAATGTCAGCGGTAACCACACAATGAAGCGGTTTATTGAAACGAAGTTCGCCAGTTGGGGAGTAGTTATTTTGGAGCATGGATGAATGAAATCGTATGCCTGTATTATGTTATCTGTATTCGTGAGGACGGCTTAATCTTCGTCCACAGAGGTGGTTGCCTCACCGATTTCTCTTGTCCAGTAGTCTTTCCAGGGCATCTCACTGAGGAATTGGACTTGCCGAGTGGTGTGTTCGTAAAGACGTAATAAGCTGGCATCAAGGAAGGTGCTGGAATTGTGCTTGTGGGTGCTCCTAGAACACGAATGCAAAATGAAAATTTCCTAATGATAAATGTCT
>JAUOZQ010001071.1:0-18853 GCA_030710315.1 Anomotaenia brevis
TAAAACAATCTTCATTACTGATTCTGTTGCGTGAAGTTACAAAGAAATCACCTAAGCATGGATAAATGATATCACCAACCTCCACAAAGTTGCAACTTATTATACACCGTATGCTCAGCAGCACTAAAAAGCTATCTAATTTTTAACCGAATGGTGTACCTTTGCTCGGGTGTCAATCAAATGCATTATATGATAGTTTACTCCCCTGATATCTAAATTCCAGCAAACACTTTTTAGTATCCACTTAATCAAAACTCACAACAAGTTATTCAAACCTTGCTTTTACCATTTAATTTCTGTGTCTGAAAGTTGGGGGAGTTGGACTGACAGTCATCGTACAACTTATCAAGTATGTATCATAAGAAAATAAGAAATTAATGTATTCAAGAGTAACTAAGTTGAAATGTAGCAAGTTTTAAGTTATGATAAAAGTCGTATTCATAAACCCCCCTTGGGAGCATCAATCCCATATAACACATTCCTTCCCATGTTTCTTCTCTTATTTAGCTGTGGTAATAGGACAAGGTTACGCAACAACTTGTTCAAAAAGGACCAATGGCGAACGTCCATAATAAAAGTAGCGCCGATTTAGTTGCTTACGTGACAAATTAATTGCACTTTTATTGAATAAGTAGCATGATATAAAGAAAAAATATGATACTACCTGAGATTTTGAAAGGTCCTTAATGTAATATTAGCTTGAAACGAAAGGCGAATTTGGTATCATATTAGATTATGCATGTTTAACAGGTTTTGATTAAATACCAACCTCAACAGGATTAGACATCTATTTCTGAACACAACTTCTTCAGTCGGTGTAATTACAATTTTATGACATTCTAATTTACGCTTATTATGCGTAATTCAAATACACAGTACCCTGACGGTAAACGAATTTCTCCTGGTGATTTATTATGTTTTTATTGCCGGTAAAAACTCGTTTTGTTGTTTTTGAGAAGTATCAATGAACAAAAGTCTGATCAATATTTTGGTTGAAGGGTTGTTAGTGAATAAACTCCGCCTATATAAGTTGTAACTGAGCAGTCACATTTGGTTAAATGTCAACCGCGTTGGCTTCTATATGCACGTTATGTGATATCCCTGCTGATGTCGTAGGCCAACGCGAAAGGGTACGAGTTGCCTTAAACGAAAACTCCTTATTTGATTTGATAGGCCCATTTGAAAAGTCAATGAATAGTCTACAGATTATTAATCCAATGAAAACATGGGCTCTGTCAATGCAGCAAAAGACGATGATGTAATTTTATCTGAACTAAATCGACTCATAAATGTGGTGAGAACACCAATGCTACATGAAGTGGAAGGGCTCAAGTGTTGCCACGGTTTGCAGATGACAACAGACGTAATTGAAAGGAGGAGAATTGTCCAATCTAAAGTAGTTTCCAGCGGCCAGTTACTTGGCTGTTGGGATCATCTGCAAGTGAGGCGGAAAATTCCTCGTTTCATTCCGATAAAGATTTAAAGAAGCTCTTGAGAAACGATTCACTGTGTGACTGCATCAGCAAAGCGCTTACTACACTCTACCTGCTCAGCGGGACGTCAGCAAAACGCTACGCCTGCCTAATCTAATTACCAGGCTCCTTTGTTGCCGATCGGTTTCTGTCCCCTCTGTTCCTGTGACAGGTAATAACCTTTAATGAACTACTTTACAAACACGTTTCTAGCCGACTTTTCTGTACAGAATTTTCTTACAAGATACTCTCTGTCGGTCACCTCCGTTTCATTCAGTATCAGTGTAGCGATTCTCCTTCTTCCGTTTATTATCATTAGTTGTGGATTCAAACAAAGCACTTAAAGCAGATAACAGTGACCGTTTTTCTACTTTTCCAAATTTGATTTAATGCTCATCCGCAATCATTCAAACGCTAGCTTCTGGTTGGGTTGGTGCAAAAACGTTTCAGTTTTTTCTTCATTTGACTATTTTAGAGAATAGCGTAAGGGAAATGTTTAGTATTAAGGGATGAATTAAATTTATCCTGCATGAAACTGGGGTCATATGCGTGATATTTGATGCGCTGGTCAAATTTTTGAAGAGCCTCTAACAATGACAAATATCAAGTACTAAAATGGAGCCATTATATCACAAATCAACAACAGACACCGATCTAATGGTCAACCACTAGACCGAAAGGTTTTTCAACCAATCTATACAACTAGAAAATAATAATGGGCATTTTGCGTTCTTTTATATCAAAGAAAAATGTTCAGCAACGATATACAACGGTCGTTAGAGGCAGTTAAACCAACCTCATTGGTTCTACTGTGTGATTTGCTTGACCTAAGGGCGCTATGCTAGACATCAAGTGCAATCTAGTGTCACCTCGAAAAATGTAAGTGCATCACATTAGAATACCTAATCGTCCTGAAAATTAGGAAGGAATCATTGGGCATCACGGGGTTATCAGAATGGGATACTTTGAATTAATAACCACCAACGGCAACACATAAACCCAGTCCGATTTTCACCTTATCATTGCAATAAACCACAGTATTTCGGCCAGATTATTGGCAAAATCTCATAAATCTGTCACCGACGAGGCTACTTTAGTAAATAAGGCCAGTTAATGGCTGTATTAAGTAAGATGAATGGGAGTAGTAACTAAACAGTCCCGAAGCAATGACCTAATCATGCTCTGTGTTTTAATAGGAAACTGCCTAAGGTATTAAATCAACCTTTTCATGAAAAACAAATACTTAGCAAAGTCGTACCCAATAGTTCCTATTGATGAGAGGAACCTTGGCACCAGGCAATTCGAATGTTCACTAAGATGCAAATAACGTTGAAGAATTTCTTGGTAGTTGCTACTATTTGTGTTATGAACACCGATTTCTGACCCAGTGTTGTGCTTGTGTTCAAGTGTCCATCAAATATTCCTAATGGTCGTTTACTTATCTGTCATCGAACTGATACTAAGCACTTATGGTGCATATTTAATGAAGTAATTCTACAAATTTTCTAAATTTCTTTTTCGTTTGCAGTTTTCGTTTTTCAATGTAATCGAAGTTAAACAGACAATCTTAGTAAAAGAGATCTAAAAGTAATGAAGGAAACTAATTAAATTTGTGTAAGTGTTACTAAAAAAGCTTTAATTCAAGGTCTGATAAAAATTTTTACTAATTAATTGTATACGATGTCCTTATTCTTGATACTTTTTCATTATTTAGCCGTGTCGATGAGTCAAGGTTATCTGACAACATACTCGCAACGCACCAATGGCGAGCGACCATAATAACAACTCAAATTCAACTGTAAATGTGTCACATACATTGGACTTGGATTGAGAAGGCATGAAATAGTATTGGATTTGGTATGACATAAAATTTTGAAAAGCTATTTTAACATATTTTATTAAATGGTAGCTCGCTTTTGGGTCCTGACAGGAATTTGTATTTGTGGCTCTGTGTCCATTTCTTGTCAAAAATGTACACTCCTTATACCATTAACCGGATAAAAGTAAAAATTTTCAAGATTTTCTTTATTGTATAGCTAGTTGAATTACTTTACTTTGTTTTTAAGTGTGATATAGGTGAGGAGTTCTCCAAAGTCATCTATTCAATTTTAAATAAGCAGGTATAGATTAAATAAAGTTCCTTGATTTAGAGTATATTCAATCATGTCATCTATTGTTAAAATGTTAAGGGCATCAAAGTGCTCCTGGATGTGATAAGATGCAATTCTTGTGTCAAAGTGCTTGATTGGTTAATTAGTATAGTGTAAAAAGAGAGTTGTAAACAGATGTAGAAAAAATGTGGTTATCATGTGGTGGAATGGTGGGTAATATCAGTGGGCTGTTACTCTGTCTAGTTACACGGGTGTGTTTGACACTAGTGTCGTTCCCAGGGTAGAAATTTATTATTTGCACAAAATGTACAGTTGTTTACGTCGTTACTGTGACGCCTTGCACTTCGTTGAATAAAATTACTTGCACTTACCACGCGGCCCGTCTCTTGAGGCCGTAATCCAACGTAGTATTTACTAAGCAGACCACTTTAGTTAGCATAGCACCTCCGCACTTCTCATTATAGACAATCATTCAGCCAATTCATTCATCCTCCTCAGTGATAGGAAAATGTTTTTTCGCATAAATCACATGTGCGCATGAGAATCATCCGTCATCATCATTCTTTCATTTTCAAGGTCAAACTCAAATCGCGACTTTGTCGCAAACAAATGCAGAACCTCCGAAGTAGCAGGTAGAAGGGAAATATCCACTCAACACATCAGCTCCAGTGGCGTCTTCGTCATCACCACTGAAGCTGAAGAGAGTTAACAATTAAATGATTCAAATGTCTCAATTGACACTGATGCATGTTTGGTTGGAGAGTGAGGAGGAATTAACAACAAGTCTTCTGCGGTACGGTTTCCTCGACTTGACCTTCCTGCCTTGTGTCCAGCTGCACCTTCTGTAGTTTCAACTCAGCCTACATTACTACCATGCCTTGAGCCAAGAGAAAGAAAGAAAGACATTGACGGCATGTTTTGGAAAACTTTGAGTACGACCACTCCAAAATCCACCTTATCTCAAGGCCATAATCTCTTCCCACCTGCCAAGATAAGTGAGGAAACAACGAGTCAATTCGGTGAGTCCATTTCTGCTTCGCTTTTCTGCCCTGTGTTCAGCCAGTCTTATTTGACCCACTCAGAAAGTTGAGAAAGCGTTCACTCGCGACTCACCGATGCACATGGAAGGCACACAAGATTTCGTTCATCTTCTTTTCAATAACTCATTTCCTGAACTCAACATCACGAGATGCAGAACCAGATACCACCAAGGCTGCATTCTCTCTTAATGCCGAGGTCATCGACAGTGCTGAAGCAGTATTCTGGTGACTACTGATCTTCTCTTTGTTGGTTGACGGCAATTTTATTCTGATTAATATTACAAGAAAAAACTTTTAAACAACCCAAATGAGGTGACATACCTGCCCCCTGTTTGCCTGCACTGCTACGAGCTGTGGCTTTTACCGAAAGAAAGCGCCCAATCCTAAGTTGGATACACCTCATCTGTGCATTTTCATGGACACTGGCATTCCACATCACAAGAGATATTTAAGTAAGGATGGCTTTGCTTCTCTACTGACAAAGTAGGCTCAAAAGTGGCAATTAGCAGCATTTAATCGTTTTTCATGACTAAATTGTTCTGGAATAAAATACTTCCTTCACGTATGGAATCCTCTGAAACAGCATTATTACCATGCACCGTGGTCATTTAATGACAAAGATTATGCATTTCTTTTCCTCAGCTTCGCAATTACGAAGTGAGGTACCATATTTCGCCCTCATTAGTCAACAGAAGATACTTCAATTGAAGGGATTTTTATCAATTTATTCCCGTACTAAAGGCATTTGCATGTTATAAACAGCTCTTCACAGTGCACATTCTGTCAGCATGTGAGGCTCAGCCTCTGTGAAAGTTTTTACCAGAGTAGGTAGATCAAGAGATTGTGTGCACACATTAATTAGATTGGTTGTGTTTCACTTTGCCATCCTCAAAGACGCATCATTCATGCACTTAGAAATTTTGTTGCGGTGTGTCAATCTTAGTGGTTGGATTGTGAAATGGCAGTCCCTTTGACAAAAGTATGAGAAGTAATTAAACCATATGTTTTATCAATAAAAAGGGCTTTATTAATACTTTTGATTGTTTTAAACTAAACAGATGTAGAAATTCTGATGTCTAGGATTCAGCCTACCTGAAAATGCAATCTAAGGCCAAAATCATCTTGGAAACAGCTGCTAACAGAGCTTAGGGCAGTACTGTTGAGATGAGTTTGACCTCGTTTGTCTGTAAACAACTTGATAAATTGGATCAGATCCAGTGCACTCAGTCCAAAGCGGGATTCACATGTTCATCTGTAGACAAGACACTGTAGAAGGCACTCTCAGTTCACGTAGGGTCACTGCAAACTTATACAGCTGCCACTGGTTTATCATTATTACCCTATGTCAGTATTTTAGAAACTATGCAATCACCGGTGCAACTGATACATAGAGGGTTTCGTGGTAAACAGTGAAAACACCTTGAATAACCAACAAAATCTATTTAATGCAATGTGGTGTAGTTTTACCACATTTCGGTGCAATTGCAACGCCAGTTCTCCGAGGCATTAATTCAAACAAACTGGAAATTTTTTCTAAAGGAATTTTAATTCACGATTCCTTAATTAAAACAGCCTCCAGTTGTTTTAGAGACAATGGCTGCGCCTGCTGTGGAAATCGACTTCTTATTCAAATCTCCAAAATCCACATAAGTGATTCTCATTAATGAGGCTGAGGGCTGAGGATAGTGGTGGTCAGATGAGATGCCCAATTTCATTAGAATGTTCCTCTTAAACAGTCCCAGCTGTATGGGTTGGGTCATTGCCTTCTTAGTAAATAGTATCGGCTGCTAATTCTTCCATTTGTGGAGGGAAACCAGTGCTTTGTATTCGTACTTTAATACCAGGAAAATCCAAAAATTTATTGTATTCAGTATTAATCTGGGTTTGTTTTTTGCCAATCGATTGGACAAATTAGTAGAAACATCAGACATTTTGTCATCAAACATTTCACGATGCTAATGATTACTTTGACGTATTTTGATGTTTTTTTGTTTAATTAAACAGTAATATGACATGCCTATTTAAATTAGTGTTAAAACACTCAGTCCGAGGGCTGATTCAGGTCTACGTTCTACGTTTTCTTCTCTTTCTACCAACTCGTGTCTCGTTCTACTGTCACTCTGTCTTCAGTTCATCTTTTTTTTTGCTTTTTAACTCTAAATCTGAAGAAAATAATCTGACAAGCCAAATTTTGAATCAAGCAACTTAAGCACTTCTGTGTAACTGATCACGTCTTAGCAATTCATGATAGTGTTATACAACGCTTAGTAAAAATATGATATTGTATAAAACAGAGGTTATTCAGGTACAAAATGATGGCTAGAACATCAGAATCATTACCTTTGAATAGCGTCGGAAATCGCAAACGCCTCAGTTTATTTGACAAAACAGCCAAATATAATTCTTTCAAATAAATTGGCGTAAAAAAACACATACTTTTATACAGGACGTAATTGTTTACAAATATTTAGCATTCTATCATACCAGAATCGAGATTCCTAGACAAGCTGTTTATTATTTTTTTGAAGTTATTCAATGCACATTAATTAATATTATTTTTATCGAGATAAAATTAGGATGGTTTAATTTGTTATCTATATAAATAATAAATTGACCTGAACTTACATACATAGCAATTTAACTATTAAATTAGGGCATTATTTACCTACACTGGAAATTGATCTAGGATACTTCAAGTGTCCTTTAGTAAAATGACTAAAACTAATAAATTTCGAAGCTACTGTTTGGATTCTAGTGAATCAAATTAGATAAAATTTAAAACGACTTTCTCAGAATGGTTTAAGCAATGGAGTAAAACACATTTTTTACAAATTTATGCCAGTTGAAAGTAACTGGAAATCATTGGATCTTCATGATGTCGGATTTGTTAGATTCGGAGATCATGAAACATTTGGGGGGACATTTAATTTTGACACTGAATGGATCATTGCATACCCAACATTTGATGACGTGTTTGGGGCTTCTTACTGAGAGGGTATTTGACTGAAATACACAAAAATAATAATGCCATTACAATTGCATTTCACTCAGGCTGCAATTGCGTCTCAGCTATACATGAATCGTCCAGCATTCTGCAATAAACAATCATCATTTAATGGAATCCATTAATTAATTAATTTTTTATTAAAATTGGGAAGTTGGATAATTCAACTTTGTTTAAAAAATCGTTCGAAGCCTTAAAAGCACGACAATCCCATTCGATCGCAGGTCATTTGTTGAGTGGAATATCACTACATGGCATTATGTTATTACTGGAATCTATTCCATCAAAAATAATTATGAATAGTTGAAAGTACGAGTAGCATTACCGCACATGTCGGATCCAAAGGGTGAGAAAGCCTTAATGCCAGAGTAAATCGGGCGTCGTAGAATAGGCATGGAGTATTTCGGGTTTAGAATAGTCATTACATTTGAAGACAGCGTTTTAGGAGCCTACTAAATTCTTTAAAAGAAACGACATTTTGGGAAGTCAATCACTTTGCTTCACCTTTTTAATCTCTCCTTTCATAGACAACTAATTAAACGATGAAAAAATAGGATTGAAGAACATTTGATTCAGTCCTGCTGCGATGAGTGCTTATTAATTTTTTAAAAAAAAGCATAAGATTTCTGCAAATGTTATATTCTTATTTTTAATCAACAAAGCAGTGTTTTATTTCACGAAATAAATCTATTAGGAAGAAACTACTTCGGATTGTTTTCATGCTACAACATTTAATGACCATGGATAGGTGATCATCAGCCGTAGAGTCACAGTTTATTTATATGCCGATTTTCTGAGAAAGTGGGTATACAGACTTGAGTACAAAATGTAAGAGGTACTAACCGATGAGTAGCCTTTGAGCTATCGTATGTATGGAAAGTCAAATGGTGAAGCAGAAGTATACATCTGAAGATCCTTATAGGCTTTCAAACATCCAGCATTGAGCAAACCACTGAGTCGTGCTGCCGCCGAATCGCATTTGACTTTTGCCGTCTTCAATGAGGAAACTAGGTAAGGATTCGACTGCGTAGTACAACACGGTGTTCATTTTGAACTATATACTTCGAAGCCTCTGCATATGTCTTGGTTCTAGGGAATACCTGCGATTACCTTTTGAATAATCTGCTATTAGTGAAGAGCCAACTTTATGTTCTCCATTTATAGGATTGTGTGTACCCTTAATAAATGAACTTAAATATTCGAAATTCCATTCATATTCATAGACAAAGGGTTTGTTCCATGTTGGGTTGATTTGACAACTCGAAAGCTGAACAAAATATTGCGTTTAAATTAATGAAAATAAAATACCCAGTTTGCATGAAATACACGCCTAAGCTATTTAAAAATGAGAGGACGAAGAAGGTGGAATGTTGAGAAGTAAATTAAAGAAAAAAGCATTTTTTATTGGTAATAAATTTAGAAAAACCAGGAATTAGAAAGACTTTAGAGAAAAGCCTGGAACTCACCTCTTAAACCATTTTTACAAACAACTTTAATAATAACAATCGTTTAAATTTATTTAACCTTGTTCAACACAACTAAAAAAAAAATATACTACTTAACTACTACCAATGTCCGTTGCAAACAGACAAAAGGCCGAATCCGAAATAACCGGTTTCTCCATATCGAGTTTGCACTGGAAGCATCTAAGACTGTATTGATCATTAAATAATATATTTTCGTTGTTTCAAATATTATTATCAAATGAACGAATTTAGGTGTGGTGATATATTTCCAAAGAACAGCAACATACATAACAGATAAACGATTGTTTTGCATCGTTTAGGAAATTCAGCGGACACTATCAAGTGTACTTATTTATTTTAAGTAGATAGTTCATTCCATTTCAAAATTTCTAGGCACTAAATGGATAATATTATGAAGTTCTTGATTGGCTGATGCATCTTGTGAATTTTGACCGATATCGATCAAAGAGACTTTGACCAATCATCTGAATGCCTGGTTCAAAAATAGCTTAAATGATATTTTATGCTTTTTTTCCCAGATAATAATCCCCAAGACCAAATTGCCGAATAAAAGGGCCTTCTATATTTAAACAAAAATGTTTTAAACGAATTTAAATCCAAACAAATCAAAGAAAGGTACACACAGGTTATTTGACATCCAAAAGTTTAAGTTTTTATGCTCTGTTTCCCTAAATTAAATAGTTTTGCCAATTTCTGACTTCGTATATCCAATGAGAACAGGATTAGTGGATTGAACCACTAAAATTCTACTTCTACTTAGACAAAATTACCTTCACCCTATGATAAATTATTGTTGTTTATTAAACAGTCTTTTAAGAAATTGAAATATTTCTGAACCAGATTCCAATAAGTCCGCTAATTGGAGAGTGGTCGAAAGAAAATGAACGATGAATCTCATCCTTTAAAACTGGCTGTTAGGCGAATTTCGCCATATGCGAGTCGGTGAATTCAGCGTTAATACATACGTTCTGAACACGAAAAAAAAAGATTATTGAAGAGATTTCGGTAGGCATCATCTTCTATGGGCCTATGCATTGGATCTGGCCTATTTCCAAAAGCCGGAGTCTTGTGAATGGCGTAAAATACTTGAGGCGCGTTGTGATCGGTGAGTCTTCAACTCACCATTTCTTTCATTCGTTTCTTATTCCCTACATCGTGTAGTTTTAGACCCTTTCCAGATCATCCAGTACCACCATTACGCCTGATGTTGAGATACCCAGATTGGACAGATGAAAAAATGTAATCTTTAATTAAATGCAACATTCTCGCAAGTGTTCTATTCATTTAAAATACTAACAAGCTACAAGAAAGAGATTTCCTCTGTCTAAAACAATGTTTCTCCAAGAAACTAGCTTTGTAATTCGCATGACATCCTTTGTAATCATCAATGGATCTCAAAGGACGTCTTTGCTGTGCCTACCTTTGCGATTTCGAATAAGTACGTCATTCAAAGCAAGCTATATCATCAAAGAAACTTCGAGTAATCATTTAAAGTTCACTTTTCCCTAGTTGTTATCAAAATATTTATTTTTCAATAAAAGGTAACGTGGTTTACTTGAATTGAAAAAACAACCTTGCTTTGAAAGATAGATGTTTGTATTTCACGATTTTCTTATTTAGACAAATAAACTTAATTTATTTAAAATGTCCTGGGGATATTTTAGGGCACCGAAGTCACATTTTAATTTTCAAGAGGATTGAGCTCAACCCTAGAGCTTGACTAATGCGTTGTCGTGGTTGCTGAAGTGATGACAGAATGCCCTTAAGCTAATCCATATCTTGCGTGCACACAAGGCCTTGATTGTCTGTTAGACGAGTTCACACAAGACTTCGGTGGCAGATTCCAAATGCTTTTGTGAATATTTGCATGATTCTCACACCCTGAATTGCCTCACTTGGAGCCTAAAAGATGTCTCGAATTAATCGAAGATTTTTTTTCTTTCAAAATCTGTGTTAATTTTTATCGGAGATGCAAAAAAGTGTTTAACTTTCGTTTCAATGTTCAAATCTCATCATAACTCATGATCTGTAAATATTAATTCAAGCATTCCTCGGTTTTATCAGTTGTAGAACGACTTAATAGCTGTTACATTTAAATCCCTTGATGTAAATAGAAATTTAGAGCTTGGGGTTTGTGTGCCGGCAAATTTGAGTCACAAAAAACCCGATGGGTTAAATAAAAAAAATCTTCTGTAAGACAAAATCTAAATAATCATTTAAAAATGAAGTCAAATTTTTTATAGATCATTTCAATGCTCAAATGACGTCGTGAATCAATTTCAAACTAGTGTAACCTTATAAGGTTAGTGAATTTGGTTTGCTTCAACAAGCATTTAAGATCTACTGTTTTACTGAAAAAGTCTTTCAAAATCATAAAATCTACAAGAGTGATATGCTCTAATGAATTTTCTGAGGTTGTTTTCTTAAGATAACGAAATGTTTGCCAGGTCATTATAAATGGAACGAATTTGGTCCGTGAATCCACTCTTTACTATTAATTTTAAATGGAGGTCAACAAACTTCGTAGATGTTAAAATTATGTATTTTCAGTTACGTATTAGACGCTGCTTATCGCTTTAAAGGTATTTCAAAATACCTTTTTCCATAATAGTCCAGTTTCTAAAGGTGATGTGCTTAGTTAGTTTAATAAAAACAATGAACATCTAAAGGCAATACAATTGGGCTTGAATGCATGAATGGAAGAAGAAGGTTGCAGATGATGGTCTGCGAAATCGATAAGTGAAAATCTAAACGTCGATAATGTTGAGGTTTGTGCTGGAATACGTTCAGTTCCGTTTTATGATAAGTTGAAGAACCTTTAAGCTTAGATAAACTAGGTAACTGTCCATCGTCTTCATCGTAAGGAACTCGAAAAATTCTTATATTTGAAAAATGCCCAGTAAATTTTTTGACTAAAATCAACTTGAGTGGGCGACATCTGCTCATTCCTCTTCCATTCTAGCCAAAGTGGTTCTTTTTTCGAATAGAGGACTATATTGGGATTGTCTAGAATCGTAGAGGTTGGGAGGGGAAGTGCTCAACCAAAGCCGAGAAATGGTTCTTCTTCCACAAGGAATACGGAAATACGACTTTTCTAACTTATTCAGCTACAGTAAGTAATAAATCGACTGCTATCAATTAGGGTAGCGTTTGAAACACGCTTTTAGGGAAAAAGGCCTCTCTTAGTAAACCGAAAAGTGGCAGAGTACAAGTAAGCCAAAGCCAGTTCAAAAATGCATAGTTCACGTGATAAACAATCGAAGAAGTACTGGGTTTAAAGAAATCCCTCATCAACTACCCTATTCTCTCGATTACATGAAGACTATAATTTATTGCGTTTATTTTGAGTTCTTTGGGAAAAATGTATACGAATTATTTCGATTAAAATAAAAGCATTTTATTATTATATTAAATATTATATGTACGAAAGCACTATATTATATATATCTTATATTTAAGTGCCTATTAATCGACTGGATGCTTAATTAAATGTTAATCGTCAGGGTTAACTGATACATGATAGAGTTGCTCTCTGTATGAATCTTTGCGATTCTAAAACATATTTCTCAAACGAACCAATTTTGTCTTTTATAAGACATCTCTACCTTGCTTTTCTTTATGAATTTTTCAATAAGTGTGGCTTTCAACCAAGGCTAAGTCCTCTAGAGCCAAAAACTTTGAAGAAGTAAGTTAATATTTTTGTTTTCTTCAAATGATTTAGTTAAGCAATAAAAGTTTCTTTATCTCCATAATGCCAAAACAAGCCTTAGTATTACATTTCTGAACGTTTCTCTACAGGAATGATATCTTGGAGTTTTGAAACCCAGTTAACAAAATTGATGTGCCTGATTGGTTGACAAAAATTTAAGGCCGTGGTTGCCGAAGTGATAACAGAGTGTGTCTCAGCTAATCCAAATCATTCGTGCACACACCGCACTGACGAGCTCATACAAGACTTCGGTGACAGTTCCCAACTGCCTCATCTGTCTTTGTAAATTTTTTTGTGATTCACATACCTTGAATTCTATCACTTTTGGCCTAAGTGATATTTTGTTTTAATCGTTTTAAATTAATCAAGGACACTATTCTCCATTTAAAACATATGATAATATTAAAAAATTGAATATGGCTGGCTATCTTGAGAATGCTTGTTTTTTAGCAGTTTTGAAGTAAGATAAGAAAGTATCTGTCTGCCAATAAAAATAAAAAAATGAGAGGATTTTTAAAATGAATGAGGAATTATTACATACTCCATGTACTGAAATAGCTATTTTACTGTTTTAAAATTTTATGAATTGACATCTGTTCTTACAAAAAGTCTGTATTTTCGCACTTTATAAGGTACTCAAATATCTGCTAAAGAAACTGCTGTTAACTTAAAATTCGGTTTCTCTCATATGAGGCTTAAAGGAAAAGAAAAGATATTAGGATTTAGCTAAAGCTGACTATCCGAAGGAATTTGAGACTGGTATTTTACGGAAATACTATTCGTTTTTTACAGAGGTGACTAAAATGGAGACTGAATTGCATTTAGCTCTGTTTTTCACAGTCCCTTTGTGAGGAAATCATTTTCAAGGCAAAGCCTTTTGTATCTATGGAATTAGTAATTGGAAAATGGAAGTCTTACTCGTTGCAGTGCTGCCGACTCATCAAAGGAAATACATTGGAGCAAGACGCCGATTAAATGGCTTTGTTGATGCTTCTCACCGTTTTCCCAGAAGGCACCCAACTGCCAACATTTAAATATTCAACATGCTACGAGTGTAATGAGTAGGAATCGGAGCTGCTCGCTTCAACCATGGCGCCGCTGCCATTAACTGCCAGGATTTTAAGGCAAACAACCACTGAGAATTGAGTTCTGTGGAACCCATTTTCAGTCGTTTAGGGGAATACAGCTACCAGATTCACAACTCTGACTTGGAAAAATTTGCTACAATTGGATTTGGATGGTGAGTTGTTTTCATTGGTTCTAGACTAACTTCAGCTTTGAATACTTTTGATCAAAACGGGAATGAAGGAATTGCTAAAAAACATTTTCATTCACCTGATTAAATTTCTTTTTTCTCGAGAAGTAGTAAAAAAACACTTGGAGGAAAGTGCGCCACACCATTGTCAAAAAACACAAGCAAGAATTACAAGCGCTCATGGAGCCTTCGGTGGTCTCTCAAGCCAGTCAAATTCGCCACTGCCTGTGAAAGAGAGACAAATTAATCAATCACGAATAGGTGATTGGCAAACATAGCCTTGCACACTGGATAAAAGCCACGATGGTCTCAGTGGGTCTCGATTTCCTGGATGACTTTTCTCCATCACAATGAGCAGCATTTTGTCCTCATCCGATACTTTTTCCAATTCTCTCGCTGCCGATGCCTTCTTATGCTATTCCAGCGAACTACGAACGAGGGAGAAATACATAGACCTGGAGATTGAGGTGAGCTGGCGTTTCCCAATCTCATCTGTTGCCTCATTAAGACGGCAGATGGCAGGTGATAAGAGCACACCGGTGGGTAATGGAGTTTCGTTTCCCTGCACTGCGGAAAGTCTTCCGTGACAGCGTTCAGAGCGAGCGACTCGATCTGAGGCGTTTTCCCACCGAGGGAGTTGTGCATGCTCTCCTCACTTCCTATGACTCCTCATTCACTGTCTGCATCTTCGTGAAATCCCCAGAGCTGTGGAAGCCGTGGTTGAGTATGCCTACGGTACCCAACTTGTGGTGACTGAGGAAACCGCACTGAAGATTCTCTTGTTAGGTCAGAACCTCCACTGTGCCCAAATAACTCGTTGATGCAGAAGCTTCATTTGCCCACGGTGAGTCGCCTTTTTCACATTTAATGTGAAAGCGTGTGCTGTGCTTAGCAATACACTTACAAGCAGATACATTGGCAGCAGGAATCTTGGTGAATTTTGCTACCTAATGAGTTGTAAAAAGACTTTTCAAATCGAGATTTCAAAATACCAGTCGAATGAGCTGCTAGGTTTCAGGTGTCTTCTCTCTGATGAGAGTTCGGGCGAGTTGTCGGCTCTCTCCAGGGTATCTGCCGTTGCCGCGTGGATAAGCGCGCATCGCCGACGGAGGAAATGCTTGAGGAGCGCACCGACGCCTTCCCCGACCTCGTATGACTCATCAATTTCGAAGCGGTTTCGCCTCAAGAAGCCATTGATATCTCTTTCGACCGAAATGTCGCCTCTCTGCCAGCAACCACTAAGTGAGTGTGTGTGAATCTGCAATCACCTTCATGAAAACAAAGTATTCACAGCGCATTAGTAAATAGGACATTTCTGGTTTATTACAAACCTGCAGATGGGAGAGAATCGCATCCATGCGTGTGAGAAGATCACGTCTTGCAGGAGTGCGGGTTGCAGGATTAGGAATTCTCGCGGTCGGTGGTGAAAAGAACGATAAGGGGTTAACTGATGTCGAACCTCTTCTTCAACTCAACGGCGAATGTGAAAACGCCGCTTCCTGGTGACGAATGTCGTCGATGACTCGAGCCAAGCACTACCCTACTGCCTGCTACCTCGGAGGTTATGTCTACGTTTGCACCGGAGAGGGCGCTAAACTGGATCTCAAAGGCTCGACGTAACAGCTGGAGGAGATTCAGGGCAGTGAACGAGAATCGCTTGTCAAATCGATTTCACAGGGGAAGATCTCCATTTCCTACTTCCTTTGAATGGATACCTGTGGATCATAGGTGACTTGCTTGGACCCAATCCCACTTAAACAATTAGATTTACTAATGAGGAATCTCATTAATTCAGTTCGTGATTGCATTCGAATTGCATCAACTAAACTGTGATATGACTTAGTAAAGTTGAACCCAAAATTTCTCCTAATATGCTCAACCGTTCAATTTTAGTAATCGATTGTGTCTCTAAAGCCAATGCTTCTGTAGAAGGTCACTTAAGTTTGCAATTTTAATTTGCAATTTAAAGTGTTTGAAAGGGACTTTTTAAATATTGTTTTTTTTTCCTTTATTTCAAGACGGCCTTGGTGAAATGTACGAGCTAGGTTTGGAGGACGAAGAAGGGGTAAGCTCCGAAGTAGTTTTGATTCTTTTGCTTCTCCCGCTGCTCCAAGCATTCCTGATTGCTTATCCAATTTAATTTTGCTCTTTTTTTAAAGGCACACCGTTTTCGTTCCCTAAACGGTAGAACCACGGGTTGCGGTGTGACAAGTGAGGTACACAATAAAATCCTTTACGAACACATGTGGTTGTGGCAATTTTTAAGACCACTTGTGACATTCTGTATCGTTTCCCTCTCAATGGAGGATTGATAGAGGGAGGGAATCGAATTGAGCTTATTACATTCGATAATTTATGAGATGAAATCCGAATGCGTTTCCTTCATATGCACGACCTTCCTACCTTAATGTGTAAATCAGAGAGTGCAGTTAATCCAATAACTCCAGATACGTTGAGAGGACAAGTGACAGAATAGACATAGTTGCCAAGATATTTGTATACCACTCTCATGAATTGTTAAAACATGATCAGTTACACAGAAGTGCTTAAGTTTCATGATTCAAAATTTGGCCAGTCGGATTAGTTTCTTCAGATTTAGAGTTAAAAAGCGAAAATAAGATGAACAGAAGACAGAGTAACAGTAGTACGAGACACGAATTAGTAGAAAGAGAAGAAAACGTTGAACGTAGACCTGAATCAGCCCTCGGACTGAGTGTTTTGATACTAATCTAAATGGGCATGTCAGATTACAGTTTAATTAAACGAAAAAAACATCAAAATACGTCAAAGTAATCATTTACATCGCGAAATGTTTGATGACAAAATGTCTGGTGTTTCTACTAATTTGTCCAATCGATTGGCAAAAAAAAACCCAGATTGATACTGAATACAATAAATTTTAGATTTTGCTGGTATTAAAGTACGAATACAAAGCACTGATTTCCCTCCACAAATGGAAGAATTAGCAGCCGAGACTATTTGGGGATTTCGGAGCGACCAAGGTCGTCTCAAAGTTGTTCAAGAACTATTTCCAGAGGGGAAACCCCCCATCTATCAAAATGACAATGACCCAACCCATACAGCTGGGACTGTTTAAGAGGAACATTTTAATGAAATTGGGCATCTCATCTGACCACCACTATCCTCAGCCCTCAGCCTCATTATTGATAATCACGTATGGTCGATTTTGGAGATTTGAATAAGAATTCGATTTCCACAGCAGGCGCCGTCATTGTCTCTGAAACAACTGGAGGCTGTTTTAATTAAGAAATCGTGTATTAAAATTACTTTAGAAAAAATTTCCAGTTTGTTTGAATTAATGCCTCGGAGAACTGGCGTTGCAATTACCCCGAAATGTGGTGAAACTACACCATATTGCATTAATTAGATTTTGTTGGTTATTCAAGGTGTTTTCACTGTTTACCACGAAACCCTCTATGTATCAGTTGCACCGGTGATTGCATAGTTTCTAAAATACTGACATAAAATAATAATGATAAACCAGTGGCAGCTGTATAAGCTTGCAGTGACCCTACGTGAACTGAGAGTGTCTTCTACGGTGTCTTGTCTACAGATGAACATGTGAATCCCGCTTTGGAATGCGTGCACTGGATCTGATCCAATTTATCAAGTTGTTTACAGACAAACGAGGTCAAACTCATCTCAACAGTACTGCCCTAAGCTCTGTTAGCAGCTCTGTTTCCAAGATGATATTGGCCTTAGATTGACATTTTCAGGTAGGCTGAATCCTAGACATCAGAATTTCTACATCTGTTTAGTTTAAAACAATCAAAAGTATTCATAAAGCCCTTTTTATTTAAGAGATTCAGACAAGCAAAATCACGAAACATATGGTTTAATTACTTCTCATACTTTTGTCAAAGGGACTGCCATTTCACAATCCAACCACTAAGGTTGACACACCGCAACAATATTTCTAAGTGCATGACTGATGCGTCTTTGAGGATGGCACAGTGGACCACAGCCAATCTAATTAGTGTGTGCACACAATCTACCGATCTACCTACTCTGGTAAAATCTTTCTCAGAGGCTGCGCCTCACATTCTGGCAGAATGTGCACTGTGAAGAGCTGTTTACAACATGCAAATACCTTTAGTACGGAAATAAATTGATAAAAATCCCTTCAATGGAAGTATCTTCTGTTGACTACTGAGGGCGAAATATGGTACCTCACTTCATAATTGCAAAGCTGAGGAAAAGAAATGCATAATCTTTGTCGTTAAATGACCACGGTGCATGGTAATAATGCTGTTTCAAAGGATTCCATACGTGAAGGAAGTATTTTATTCCAGAACAATTTAGTCATGAAAAACGATTAAATGCTGCTAATTGCCACATTTGAGCCTACTTTGTCAGTAGAGAAGCAAAGCCATCCTTACTTAAATATCTCTTGTGATGTGGAATGCCAGTGTCCATGAAAATGCACAGATGAGGTGTATCCAACTTAGGATTGGGCGCTTTCTTTCGGTAAAAGCCACAGCTCGTAGCAGTGCAGGCAAACAGGGGGCAGGTATGTCACCTCATTTGGGTTGTTTAAAAGTTTTTTCTTGTAATATTAATCAGAATAAAATTGCCGTCAACCAACAAAGAGAAGATCAGTAGTCACCAGAATACTGCTTCAGCACTGTCGATGACCTCGGCAGTAAGAGAGAATGCAGCCTTGTTGGTATCTGGTTCTGCATCTCGTGATGTTGAGTTCCAGAACTGAGTTATTGAAAGGAAGATAAACGAAATCTTGTGTGCCTTCCATGTGC
>JAUOZQ010001072.1:0-18835 GCA_030710315.1 Anomotaenia brevis
TTGGTAATAAAATTTAAGTGGATTAAAATGTTTTCGGGTTTTTTTATTTAGGAATCCTGAAATGCGCCTTTAGCGGAAACCAGTATTTCTAACATCGAAAAGCAACAGTTTGCTCTTAATTTGTCTGTAGTAGGAATGTTTTATTAGTCCAGCTCAACTGCACTGGTACAGATTTAACAAAATATATGCATCTGTTATCCGTCAATCGGCACGTTCTTCTTTGTTAAGTAGATTCTGATTCTGAGGCTGCTCTCTCAGTCAAATCCTTAGTCATTTTTTACATTTATTGTGAGATAATTGATCTATGTATAAAACAAAAACAAAAAAATATGATCCTTTAATAGCCAATAAATGTTACAATTTTTTAAAATTTATACGCTTTGAACGATAAAACTGGCAAAAATAGTTCGATTTTATTGTAGTCAAGCTAGCAACCTATAATGACGCTAGGTACGAGAATGTCAAATAAGCCACTATCCGCTTGGACACCTCACGACTTATTCTATATCAAAAATTAAGTTGAAAAATATGCAATATTTATTTTTGGGTATTTAAAGACTACCAACCACAACAATTCGACCGTTGATTTCAATTAATGCTTATACACCATTTACACCCGTTTTTAAAGAAAAAAATCGTTCCGGAAGCAGCGCGAGGTGGGTAATTCTATTACGCATACCACGGTAACAGATGGCCCTTGCACAGTATTAAAAGTTTCTACATATGACAGCCGAATTGAATGAAACATATCAATGAAAGTCTCTTAAATAAAAAAACTATAAAAAATGTTTAAATTTATTTCATAACGGGGTAAAAAGTCGAAAAAAAGAAATAAGTCAAAGGAATAAATTTGTCAAGGGATGGACAGCGATTTATTTCTTTTCTTAAATAAATTGGAAAGTTCATATTGCGATTTTGCTCCAGTATACAAAACCAGGATGCATCAGAGTTATAACTGATTTAAACTCTCTCTGATGCAATTGCGTCAATTAATGTTATTCCAATTGACGACATCGTTATAATTCTCTATTTTTAGAACAAATTTCAAACCACCCTAACTTGACTTAAATTCGATTCATGTTTCTTTTAACTACGCTAACAAACTCATTTATTGAAAAAAAATTTTTGACAAAATCGCAAAACCACCTTAGAAAGAAACGACCACCTTAGGTACGGCATCTTCTGGATTTCATCGGAATTAATACCTCACTGGCCTCTAAACTCAAACCAAATTGCTGCTCTACATGCTCAAGCCTAAGACGCAAGGGCACAACCCAGCCAATCCTCGGAAATCAGTCATTGCCAAATTACAACATTTGAGTACTCAGTTGAAAAGTCCCTCAGCAGGTCCCGTTTCCAGTGTCTCAATGTCGCTATGGATCCTGGGGAAAACATTACTACACTAGTAGAATCAACGAATTCTACTTCCTTGAGAACTTACTCAAGGAAGCGGTGAATGCATTTGATGAGGTGCAATGAACCCAGCTGAAGGTCCGGACGATTACAGTGCAGCCTTGCACTCTCCAATCCCATGTTGCAAACGACTTCAGTCGCCTCAAATGTGTGTCGGTCACTACTAAGTAGGAGACACCGACTGCACTTAGAACTTCCTATTATGTATCGCGGCTGTCACTTTTTTCTTGTAGTGTCTTAATTAAAAAATTGCTCTTTTTGCTTTTTATTTGAAGTCAGAACTAGTTTTCAGAAAAATGCTTCTGCATGGCAAACCGATGTAGTTTTATCCTATCAAATAAAGTCAAATTTGAATTACTAACTGATTATATACAAGTGAAAAATGAATAAAATTTTTATCTGTCGGTGAGATGTACTGCTTGTTAAGGTGGATCAGCGTATCCTTGCAGCAACTCACTAATCAGCATGCCTGTCACTTCATGAATTCATGTAAAAAACTAGAGGTAGTTCAATTAGAGTTCTCCTTAGGTATCACTTTTGCTATATTTCGATTAGAATTCTGTGTTTTGAGTGTTTCCGTACATCGAACAGCCATTGAAGACTGTCGCCGAAATCTATTCATCATTTCTTCCCCGTAGTGATATTTCTATGTAGCACTACCCTCGATTGAGTTAGTGTGGCAGCCCTTTCGCTTCTCTCCGCGGCAGAGGAAGGTTTGTGACGTTTGTCAACCATGTCATAACGAGTAATTTTGAACTGTCTGACTGAGTCGCTCGAGGGTCCGTTTGCTGTTCGAGTTGCCACTATATAAGGACTTTGTCGATCAAGTCGAGACCGAGCAGATTCATCCTCGAGGTTTAACGGGAAAGCAATGGATTGGACCCTTTGAATGGAAGCCAAACTGAACTGGACCTCAGAGCAGAATTTGTTGACTACTAGTTCAGTGATGTTTTCTGTTCTATGGATTTCGCATTTAAATAACGTTAGGTAGGCCATTGTGGAAGCAGATGATTGTTCGTTGATTCCGTCACGTCTGGCGACCTTAAATCCACGGTAACTGAGAGCTGTTTTATCCCTATCTTGCAAATGTCTAATAGTGGACCGAAAATTGGGACCTGGACAACAGTTTCTTCTGAGCTTTCGTTTACACTTCTAAGGTGTCAGGCAAGGTCGCGAGAAGTTCCTTCACGTTATGCATCACCGTTGTTGTGTCTGAAGGCTTTGCTTCCTAAATAATGCCAACAATGACAAAGAATAATCGACCTCTGCTGTTTGGAAGCCTAGAAACCACAACAATGACAAAGAATAATCGACCTCTGCTGTTTGGAAGCCTAGAAACCACAAAGGTACATTGGACGAAGTGAAAAGCGTCATAGTAAGGACTTAAACCATGGATGTATTATCAAATATGGTCCGGTATAATCAGAGATAAATCAGTAGTTTAACTCTTTAACACTTTGTTTAATCATATTTGTATTACAACTTTGCCAGACTTATTGTTTGACAGAGGACGACGCACTAATCGTTTCTGGTATTGGAGATGTCTAACGTTTATTTGCGTCAAGATGAAAACAATTAGCTAGGAAGAGGTTCCTGGGTGTAGTTGAACGTCGAACTAATCAAAGAAGTTGTGTTGTTTTCGGTTGGGGAAGCGAAAATTTTGAGAGGATCAGCTTTACCTTGCTGTTTCCTGGAAACCCACAATATATTGGGCTCCAAACAATTCATCTGACATAGGTGTGATTCAGTAGTACAATCTATATCCGTTAAATATTTCTCGTATTTTGCAAAGAGAGCACTTTGTTGAAAAACCCGTATTATTACAAATAAATCATGATTACAATTAACATAATTATAATTTAATTCATTGCAAAAAATATTAAATTTAACTGATTTTCACTGTATTTAACCAATTCGAATGCAGGACACAAACTTTTTTAAAATATGATTTCAACATGGTTTTATTTTCATAAATTCTTTAGTTAAAACTTTTATCTAGATTTACTTATCTAAGCAAACTGAAGCCGATTTCGAAATTGGTTAGTTCACCAACTTATATGACAAACCTGAAAATGAAACGCGATTATTGTTGGCGAAATTCTAAAAGCAAAAAAATTTGAAAATTATGAGAAGAATTTGTATTCTAATTAAAGGAAAAGAAGATTTCATGCATCGCTAGTAGGCAAATAAGGCAAAATGTCAACCAATTAGCCAGGCATTGGTACTGAACTCCCACATTTAGATTAAAATTCGTGCTCAGTTTACAAAATTTATTCTCATTGATATCAAATCGTTGGACCTAGATCTCGCCATGTTTGCGCATCTCTCTTTGTGTTATATTTATCGCATTTTTGCTACTGTAAACGCCCTAACATCACCTTCCCATTGTGTAGCGTGGTGGGACCGCTCCATGAAAGATGAGGGTCGCATCGTCAACAACTTCTTCTACAGAAACGACTGGCCACTTCAACTAACCAGTCATCATTCCCAGAGTCGCTGGCAAAAAACCAAGGAGATCATTCTTAAAGGCCACGATTGCATTATTGAGGAAAGATATCAACAGGTCTGGGCTTCGTGGCAGCGGTGGTGCGGGCTTCCACACCGGCGTCAAGTGGAGTCTCATGCACACGCCAAACGACGGCCAGTAAGATGGCATTTCTGGACTTAATTCCCACCTGCCTAGACTGTGGTATTTGGTTGTAAAAGGCGATGAGGCCAGCCTTGGACGCACAAAGACCGAGAAATCATCCACCACGACCCTCACGCTCTCAGCGAGGGCTGTCTGGTGGCGGGAGTCGGCAACCTGACTCAAGCCACTCACACCTATCTGCGTGGGGTGTTCTACAACGAGGCCTGCATCCAGCAGGAGGCCATGAACGAGGCCAAATTGACGCAAGGGAGAAGGCGAAACGCAATTAAGAGATGCAGGAGGGAGAGAATGAGGGGGAGGAGGGGGAGTGCGGTGAGACACAGATTGACGTAGTAAGTAAGTAAAAAAGTAAGCAAGTAAGTTCCATGTCCTCCCCCACTATGCCGAGACGCAACTTCCTTCTTCGTTGCGTTCACCGTGTTCCGCTTCGTTAATTCCATGGGGCAGTGACGGCGGTAATCAACTATGCCTATGGTACAAGACTCGAGGTTACGGAGGAAACTGCCCTACAAATACTTCTGTTTGGACATAACCTCAAATTCGCAGAAATCGTTCAGTGGTGTCGACGCTTTATCTGCCCTCGGTGAATCGTCTTCTAACCGTATCATGCCTCACAAACACGTAGGAAACCGTTTGAAGTTTCTGGTCGACGTGTGTCCAGACGTTCGAAGGTCGAGGAGCCACATTTGAATTGTCATGCAGGTAAACTCAAATCTTGTCGACTATGATGCTGACAGGTTCTGCAGGTTTCAAAGGGAAAGGAGCAATGAGTTTTCCTGGGAGTCGCATTGATGCACATCATCATACTCACCTTATGATTCTTATGCAATTTCTATCAAGAGTATCCGAACGACTAAATAACTGAACAGACGCAAAATGACACCCGCCATTGCACATCTCTAGGACATATGCGCTTAGCTTCATTCCCTGGCACAAATTAGGGTTTCATGCTAATAGTTCATACACTCCCCTAGCTAAGTCAGACCAGTAGTCGAGATTGGCATGCTGTGTGGAAGGGAAGGAGGAGGAGGAGGAGGAGGAAAGACGACTCACCGAGAGCAGATAAAACGTCGACACCAGTGAGCAATTTCTGAGTATTTGAGGTTCTGCCCATGCAGGAGTATTTGAAGGGCAGTTTCCTCGGTAATCTCGAGTTTTGTGCTATAGGTGTAGTTGATTACCGTCTTCACCGCCCTATGAATTTCACAAAGCGGAACACGGTGAACGTATCGAAAGAGAAAGCTGAGTTTTGGCGTAGTTTGGAGCACATGGTGGGTAAACGTCTGAGATCGAGTCGCTCGCGCTGCACATTGTTACGGAAGTGTCTGCGCAGAATCGGGAATCGCGCCTCTATGACCCACCGGTCTAAACGTTGCAAGAGATTAGTTATTAACTGCAGCACTTCACCTCGATGTGAAGATCCACATACTTCCCGGAGCTTCTTAGCTCCCGGGGGTAGATTAGAAAGACATTAGCTGCAGTTGAGTTGGAGAAGATCTCAGAGGCAACTTGTGTTTCACTCATTTGCATAGCAACGTAGAAGACTTCTTAGCTAAAAAGACTTGATGTGCTAGACAAGCACTGATCATCAGCCCTTATTGCACGTGAGCAAGGCACAAGATAGCCAATCGCCGAGAGACGATTGATTAATTGGTGCTTCACTCTGACAGGGCCGATCTTGATTGGCTTGAGCACACCCCAATGCTCCGTGTGTGTTTATGCTTTTCTGTGCTAATGCTCAACACTTCGTAGATTTTCAGGGGTGAGATTTCAGAATAAAGCCACTCGAAAATTTTCTGATCATTTAGATTGGGTGTTATAAGGGAGTCGAAAAACAAACTTTCAAGTTGTCCTTCTTATAGGCATCGGTGCTGGGACAGCTGCGCCATGGTTACAGCCGGCATCGTTATAAGGGAGTCGAAAATAAACTCCCAACAGTGTGGCAATTTGATTAACTTTCTCCTGCATTTCACTTTCTGGCCAAAGTCACCGCAGCAACCATAGAGGCCTTCATTCAAGTTTATAACAATATATTTTTATTAGAAGTGGCGGAGTCGCATTGAAAAGTGAAGAAGCTCTCAATATCTACCACCCCGTCTGCTTTTCCTAAATTTCCTTTAATGAGACAAGCAAATTGTCAATGAACAATGTTTGACATCAAGCATCTTTAGTGAACAATTACTCCTCTATTTAAATTACACGATGTCGTTTAAATAGTAAATTGTTTTCCTACATAAACAACAACTCTGTTGGTGGTGACACCAACTTTCCGTTTTCAATTAAGCAAATCTTTCAAAAAATGAATTTTGAGTGCAGAAATTGCATTACATTTTTGCATTATTTCTGTGAGTAAATCAGCTTGGATCTCGTTCCTGCTCACCTTGCAATATAACCAAGATGGCTGAGGCACTCGTATCCACGTGAGGACCAGTGAGGTCAAAAAGATCACCTTGCAGATTTTACAGGTTTTAACTTAAATCCAACTGAGCATTTGACTCATACTTTAGTTCCATGATGCTTATGAAAACGTTCGAAACGATTAGCTTGAAGCAGCTGCTAAGGCTGCAGTAAGAGATATCAGTAGATAAGAGAACGAAGTGAAAATTCTCATGGACATTCGAATCTTGCGTGAGCCCATCTACAACATTAAAACAGACGTTTTTTTAAACAATTCATTGATAAGCAAAATGTTATGTGTTTGCAAAATAAGAGAGATTTTTCATTCAGGGATTAGACGTGCGATTGTGACTCACTGAGAAATCATCTTACGAAATTACAAACCGAAATTGAAGAAGTGGCTGTGATAAGCAACAAACGCACATTAATGGAGCCTAAATGTTACAACGGTGCAGTTGCCATGTAAGTGCCGATTTAACAACGACGCGTGTATTTAGTGGATCGCCGTTGGAATGGAATGGAATGCACCTTGATGGCGGAGTCACTTCACTTGAAATCGCCAGACCACGTAGAATTCTGCCTGAGATGTGTAGAGATAAAAAGAACCTCGTTCAAACACGAATAGCTGCCGATTTTGTGTTTTAAAAAGTGAAAAGTGAAGAGCCCATTCAGCAAAGGCTCTTAATCTACTCTTGTTTACAAACATATGTTATGTTGTGATTATCTTTTCAATTCACTATTCGACAGCGCGAATGTGCTAGTGACATTGGTCATTAGCTAAGCCTTTGGACTGAGCTCTAACCTGTTTGAAAATGACATGCAATTCGTGTGAGCGGCTCATTTAGGAACGATGAAAGACTTTGTAATTCTTGCACTAGAATTCAGTCATTGCAGGTAAACAATTTAACTTTCGTATTTTAAGCAAAATTAAATTTGAAGATTAATTCTCGGAGTATAACGTATACATCAGATGCGTTTTCGTTGTCACTATGGTTTAGCCTAGGTGAAGATTGCAAAACACAGGGCTAGGGGTCTAACTGAGACCCTCTAAGAGCATCGAGGATGTCTTGTCGTTGCTAAGTCGACTACGTTGATCGAGTTTGTTTTGAATTACGTTATTTTTGTACACTGACCACCACTGCCATGTTCTCTAAGACTAATGGTGGACGATTTCCTGAAGGGAGAACCAGTATCATTGATGTTTGAATGATTCATTTGCACCATATCTTAGATATAACGCAACTTAGAGAAATAGAGACTCGAAATAATAAGTAACTTAGTTGGGCTCTTCGTGTACTTTGTGTCTTAGCTTGAGTAATATTATTTTGCCAATGTTGATTCAATTCCACAGAGGTATTTAAGTGTTGAAATGCGAAATCCTACATTTCAATATTTCAGCGTTGTGCATCACTCAGACACAGCGTGATGCGCGACCTTCGTCTGGTTTGAGCACAGCCACCACATACAGTCGATCAGTCGTGTTCGCGCACGATTTTGAGTAGCTGCGACGTATCCCGTCATGTTGTCAGGTAGCACATCAACTCGCTACTCACACACGTTGGGTGTGGTCAATCCTGTTCGAGCAGAGGGGCCGCCTTTCGATTGATACACCCCCTTTTTATTCTAATGAAAGAAGCATTTTTCTGTGTTCTAAATTCGGTTGATAGCAATAATTTAATAAACGATTTGTATAAATAACGAATAATAATAAAAAATTATTTAATCAAATTGTCAATTATATTGTATGAGGTGTGGTCTGTTCCCCTATTCCAATCCACTCATTTGCTACCAACGCAGCCTGGATGCCGTTGGCTGTACTCGGTGGAGTGGCCTTCATCTACCTTTAGAACTTCTTTCTCATCGACTAAGCCTACGAGTGTAAAGGTACATAGAATCGGCGGCGTAGAAGTCAACCACTGTATAAAATCAGTGAGTTCTGCTTGCGCGATGCCCTAAAACGCCCACATTTTCGTTTCTCTGACCGAGTTTGCTACCCCTCCTGGTGTTTTAGCGATTTTGGCAGTGACGTTGAGCTTCTACGTAGCTTTGTGGGCCCTCTGGGGCATGCTGAAGTCATGTGCCCTCAGCGCGGTCATTGTCTACGTCAGTCTCTGTCTCACCGCACTCCTCCTCCCCTCCTTCTCTCCCTCCTGCATCTCCGAAGTGCGTTTCACTTTCTCCCTCTCCTCTGAGGTTGCAGCACCGAATCCAGGCTGATATTTCTGCTTTGAAACAGATTAACTACTGAAGTAGTAATGGGTGGCGTGTATTTATGAGTTTTTAATTGTTGAGGCAAGTGGAGGGTGTCCTCGGATTGCAGAATCCGCTGTTGCAGAAGGGCATGCACAACGCCACCCACTTACTGAACAAGTTGTCTTTAGAGGTCCCACATTTCCTCTTTTTAATGATTACCAATTAATTAATGGAGTAGATTCAACAATCAAAAACTATTTTCCGCACAGTATGATTGCAGATGCTTTAAGCCGTATTTCCGATATATATGAAATGTGCATTGGCAGTCAATTAATAAATTTTTGAGTGCTCATGTTTTATATGCGAAAAAGTGTTTAAATTCAGCAAAAATGAATAAGTAAGGGTATGATTGTTAATTTTTTTAATACTGGCCATTAGTGAACATATTTAAATCTTTTCAATCTCAATCTCCATAAAAGAATGTTTTATAGTTGCATTTTAAATTTCTTCATACACTCGTAAGCATATTTAAATATTGCCGTGGAAATTGATTAAAAGGCATCTCAACTTAGTAATTTAAATATTTAAAATGCATTAGATATAGAGTGGTTTCACGGAATCAAAGAGTTTGCTTGTCGGTAACTCGGAGTCCAAATTTGTTAGTCTACGGAATCGCGGGCTTGCCCGTTGAGGAATGCAAATGCAACTGGCACACATTTTTGCTCTCACATTCCTCGATATCCGCTCACAAGAACTACGAACGATGGGACAATGAAATGCGTTTACTTAAATCGCTTTCTGGGCGATATCACGATTGTAATCGAGCTCCACTTTAAAAAAGGCAAATCGACAGAATTTCGTGTTTGCGGAGTTTGTTCGGCTACTAAAATCTATGTCAATTTTTGTACTTTTAAAGAAAATGTTGGAGTGTTTGTCTTTAACTTACTGCTAAGTGAAAAACGTTATTACATGAGATAATATTCACAATATTCACAATGAATGGAAATTAAATAATGACAGCCTAAAGTAAATAGTGTCAACTAATATGCCTTCTTGTCAAGAATAGTGGCGCAAGTGTTAAAAAAGGAAAAAATCGGTTTTCCTAAATTGAACCATGCAGATATTTTGAAAACAATATCTTCTGCTGCTCTAAGAAAGATTTTCATTATTTGGACAAAAATTAAATTTTAAATTATTATCCACTACCATAATTGGAAGACCAAAACTACAAGTGTCAAAAATGAATATTTCAAACCTTTCATCATAATAACGTAAATAATCAGTTTTCTTAATTTAAAAAAAATTGATAATATATTCTGGATTTGGTGTAATTTACTTTAATTTAATTAAAACATTATTTATTAATTTTTGAAAAAAAATACGGTTGCATATTTCAACCTGGAAACGATTTAAATGATAACGGAAAACCAAATATTTTAGCAAAATTTTAAACTTGAAAAATATATGAGTTCAAAAATTGGTTCAATCTGCATTACTTCAAGAGAATTATTATAAAATTTCTGGTTTTGCTGGAAAAAAAGCATTCAGTGTATGTTGTGGAACACTGTAGCATCTTTACCACAAAATATAACAGATATATGTTTAACGTCAATGTATATAAACGGAATAAAAGGTGAGCCTGCAAATGAATTCTAATTGAACACATTTGATATTTTTCGTCAATATGTGGTTACAGAACTTAATTCTGGTAATATATTTGTTTGGGAAGTTAATATTAGGCTCATCACTCAATTTTATTTATTTTATCCCAAATTTACGAATTGTGATTTTTATTTAGAAATACTATTTCTTCAGTGTCTGTTCTGTCCCGTTGTTTATTATTCGAGTCAATTTTTTAGATAGCGATTTCCAGAAAATCTAGCAATATTCAATCTCGCAAATATAATGTTATGCCAATTTTTTATTAATTCAAGTTTACTTTTAAAAAAGCCAGATGATTGTGGTAGTAACAAAATCAAACTTATTTAAAATTTGTTGCATTAGAATACATCAAAATATGTAACGACTGCATTCAGTAAAATTTGGTGTTTGCTACTCATTAAACGAAAAATGAAGAATATTTTCACTTGCCTCACTCAAAACGTAACAAAAAATTTATTCGCATTTTAAGGATTTTTAAGAATGACGATTTCATTTTACCCACAAAAGTGGTTCAAAGTTTCAAAAAGGCTTGAACATATGATTATGCTGTAGGAATTCATTTGCGTTGAAAGCAACTATGGGTAAAAATCTATCTAAAATTTACGATTTGCAATGCAAAGATGGCTATTGTTTAGTGAAAAATTGTTGTAACCTTCTAAAATCATCTTTAATAAATATTATTTTTGCATGCATTATGTGTTGTCTCAAACAAACTTCATTCTTTCTTCAAATGAGCTTTAAAAATGACTTTTTTTCTAGGTTATGGAATTTTAAAAATTTAACATTTAATAAAAAAATCTTGCCTAAATAACTCAAATCCGCTTTGTGGACAAAAGTCTCTAGAATATAACCTTTACAAATATGATAAGAAAAGTGAACTTGGATCTTAATACCAAGGTGACACAGCCTCTTTCATTTCGATGGAAAAGGGAAACTACTGTTGACTAAAATGCTCGATTAATATTCCTGGAATAATTTGCTTAGAAAAATAATAAAAACAAAAATATTATTTCCACGGAGTTGAAATTCCCTGGTTGTTCTGCATTTGTCTCCTAATTATCACATATTGAATAGCATGTGATTTTCATTTTGCTCAATTTCACGTTTCACAAAATTAAGTAACACAATTTTAAGCCAAAAGTGTAAATTTTTCAATAAGGATTTAACTCAGTCTGTGAAAAAAGAGGCCAGATTTTTTAGATTTAGATATTTTTTCCATGTATCTGTGAAATTTAACTTACTCAGATGAAAAATGCAACGTCAAAGATGAATCGATGATTACATCGAAGTGTATTATATGATATGTTTTATCACGGTATTATTTGATAGGCTGCAATTTTATAACAAGAAAATGATAAAGATTTCGTCTATTTGAAATGTGCAATTAATTTATATAAAATCCAGTTTGGCATTTTACCTTATAAATGTTTTTTCCAATCATTTGCCTTAATGATATTACTAGCTTAAGATAAATTTTATTGTTTTTTATCCTTTTCTTGCAAAACTATTTATTTTGGCTCTTAGAGTTATATTTGAAAGGAAATCGGAAATTTATTTAAACTAATAAATTGCTTTGAAAAATTGTTCTATAAAAAACCAATTTTGTTTAATAAATTAATAAAGTGTTGACTAACAAGCATGGTACAATTTGAAGTGTAATTAATTTAATGTAATGTAGAACAAGGATGTCATTTGCGAACGGTAATAAAATGGAATCACACTTGTCTGTTCTTCAATGACTATTGGTTTTTCCTTATTAAAACGAGAAATTAATCTTAAAACTGCTATTTGTGTAATTCGCCAAGTTTTACTACTACATATTGAGACCGTTCATATATAAATCTGTATATATATATATATATATATAATTTAATTCAAATGCTACTTGCCGGTCAATTGTAGCTGAAAAATGCTACAATGCATATTCTTATAACACAAAAGGAAACAAGTTTCCATTATGTCAATTAAGGTTTAATCTGTTAATTTTGGTAAAAATTTCGATTTGATCAATTAAACCTAAATACATCATAAATACTTGGAAATAAATCACTGCTTCTATAAAAGCAGATGATGTATTTTGACACGTTATTGGTAGTCTTCGTTCAAGTTAACGCAATTTTTTCATTAGTCGGCGTATAATGCGTACAATTATTACCAATGTTGATCTCAAGAGAAAGCAAACGGAAATCATTGCTTCGTGCATTATTCACTTTGCACGATTTCAGGCGAAATGACATTCTAAATTTTGTTAAAATGCACAATTTTATTCAAAATTATGTAAGGAGGGTATACTTTTAGAGAGAATAAGATAATATGAATGCGAGTCTAGCAAACTTCACGTAGACATTGGGGTTTTTCAACTGAAATTTTTTTCCAACCTTTTTACAGTTAATTTTATCAATAAAACGTAACAACACCATATCTTTAACTTTTTATCATAACCTACATTTTCTTATCAATGTAACAAAGAAAGAAGAGGTTGTTATTACGCTACAAAGCCGGGATGTCTTAACCAACGGAATGGTACACATCTCATTTCAACATCAAAGCTGGCTGCAGCAGAGGTGTCCCCTGAGTCTCCAGCAGCACCAGACGAGGCATCAATTTAGTGAGAATCTGACGTGGCTGCCCAAGGCCAATTTTGGTAGACAGGCTGCCATATAGATTGAGCGGATTTTCCTAAACCCGCTTCTATTCGTAGACTAATTTTCATATGGGCGTAATTTTCCGCCTTTTAAATAGGAATATATTTTTCTTTTTCCACATGAAAAGACAGAATTGATTGAACTGTTTAGATAACAAACAAATAGAAATGACTCTGATATAAAACGCATATATTCGTCCAAAATATTTAAAATAAATAAAAATATTTATTTTATTTATCTTTCGTTGCATTTTACAGAAGTGACATTTATTTCTATTTTTAATTTTTAAAATTATATGCACATAGACTTTCGTGTGATTAACAGCTTTCGGTTACTTCAAAACGAAATGTGTTAATCAAAACTGAAGTGGTTCGGCCTTATAGTATTTTTCGCTTTTGTTCAAATTCAAACAAGCAATTTTTTATGATAATATTTTTTAAATGTTTTCTAGCACTATATGTTGCGTCGTATGTTTATACATTTCAATAGGACAATGATGACATGTTTCGCTTTCGGTTTGAAATTGTGAAATTGTGAAGTCGTGCATGTTAAGATTTATAGGAGTTTTAGTAACGTTGATTGTTTCATCCATCACGAAAGGTCTTAATGTGGCCAGTGCCTTGTTAACTCCTGACTCAAACAGCAATGAATCACCTCACTGCCGGCACCGAATTCGTCACTGAATGGAGCAGGCAAAGGTGTAACTTTACCGTCGACAAAAATTATTTTTTTGAGATAAAGCCAACGACGACGAGGTCCATGTAATCTAAGGTTTGTCTTTAGAATGATGTTTCAGCGATAAATAATATCTTTAACCAAACAACTCAAAGGATGAATAGTATTTTATGAAAATATTTACACCAAATTGGAAAGCGTAGTAAAAAATTATGTGAAATTTTTTTGATTTCTAGTTCTTTTATTTAGGGATTCTGAAATGCATCTTTAGTGAGAACCAGTATTTCTAACACCGAAAAGCAACATTTCGCTCTTAATTTGTCTAAGGTATGTACTGTACTGGTACAGAATTAAGAAAATATATGCATCTGGTATCCGTCATTTGGCACGTTCTTATTTATTTAATTAGATTCTGATCATAACGCCTAAAAGATGTTTAAAGTATTAAATCTGTACTGCAAATTTGTAACAATGGATGCGCTATTAGGCCCTATTCAGACACTGTTATGCCTCCCAGATTTCTCTTCTGCAAACAATCGCTATTTTAATCTGTATTTAAATCAGAAATTAAAAAATAAGTACTTTATTAGCTAAAGAAATTTGCAATTTTTCTAGGGAAAAAATACGTCTTGAACGGTAAAACCGGCAAAAAAAGTGCGATTTTATTCTTGTCAAGCTGGCAACTTAAAGTGACGCCAGTTAAGTGAATGCCGAATAACCGACCATACGCTTGGCCTCTTCATCACTTATTTTATATTGTTAATAAAACTTAAAAATGTAACATACCGTTTCTAGGATATTGAGGAATTTAATCCCAACACCTCGACGATCGATATCAATTAATGCTTTATTAACTATTTACTGTTTGTGAAACAAGAAAATCATTTAAAAATCATATCTATTGAGTATAACACTGTTCACAGCTTACCATTGCCCGGTATGCAAAGTTGCTACATATGGCAGCTGAAGTGAATGAGACAAATTAACTAAATCCACTTAAATAGGAAAGCAAGGCGTTAATAGTAATGTTGAAATATATAAAGCTTCTATATCTGATTTCTACCAGATTCTTTAAATGCACGGTTAAATGGGGAGACAAATCAATGCTAGTTGTTTAAAAAATGTCAGCAAACAGTTAGTAATAACTAAGTTCTGTTCCTAATGGTACAATAATATGGAAAAACCTAAAATATATCGAATAAATATGCATATAATTGCTTTTAAATTAATATACTTTATGTGTTTAAAAGAGCTGAAATTTTTGAAACAACTAAATAAATTACTGCATTTTAAAAGGTTACCAAGAAAAAACCTACATATGATGGCTGAAATAAATGAGATATCAATGGAGATCACTTGAATAGGAAAGCAAATCAATTAATGTTTAAATTTAGTTCATAAAGATGCAAAAATTGAAAAAAATTCTGAAGGAATAAATTTGTCAACGGACAGACAGCAATTTATTTCTTTTCTTAAGAGACATAATCTTAAATAAATTGGAAAGTCCACATAGTGATTTTGCCCTAGCATACAAAACCTTTATGCATTGGAGTTGCTACTGATTTGAACTCTCGCTGTCGATTATTGTTATTCAGGATGACGGAATCATTAAGAATTTTCTTTTTCAAAACAAATTTTAATCCGTCCTAAGTTGACTTAACTTCCATTTAGAAATTGATAAAAAAATTGCTTATCACAACGTCATATTTCTTTTCACTACGCTGACAAACTCAATTATTGAAAAAATTGTTTGTGACACAAATCGCAAAATTTCCATTCTGTGATTTTTTCAAATTTTGCTTTTATTCTAGTATTATTTTGAATGAATGATCACCTTGCTTGCTTATTTGCTTGCTGCAAGTAGTTTCATGCCAGTCTCTGAAGTCATTGGAGCAGCTACATAGAATAGAGCTCCTTAAGGTAAGTTCGAATTTGAATCTCTGGTACAACCCTTATGGACATCGTTTCCCAGTCAAAATGTGGATTCACCTATTCAGAGGGGGAGGCAGTAGGATCAACTTTAAATTTAATACCATGGAAAAAATGACTCATAAAAATCAAAGGTCATATAAATTAAGGGTCATGATAGGTAATTATAACCACGGCGAATCGTGGAACAAGTTATGAAACGATTGCTACCTCATTCCCACCGACTAACCGCGTCCTCGAGTGACCGAAGTGAAATAATAGAATTGATAATAATCAGTAAGCTATTATTGTATGTTGTCATATGTTAGTGGCTGAAGATGTATTGGTTGGCAGTGGCATTATTTGGTGAATAAAACTGACAAAGTGTCTTCCCTTATTCACAATATGCCATATTCCTAAGTTATATTGCCAGTATTTTGCTATTGGCACAGCCGTTATAAATTTTTTGTCCGTTAAATTACATGAAGATATTAGGGTGTAGTCGTACACTCGGTCAGCAAATTTGAATGCGTTTCGAAGATGCTTCCTCAGCTTGTATGCTGTGAGAGTGGGTGCGTTGGTAAAGACCTTTTGCAATATGTTAACGAGTATGTTTGAGAAAATCGATCTCAAAGAAATTGCTGATAAAGGTTCTTCTACAGTTGCCGAAGAACTTCTAAACACATGTGTGCTTACTGAGGACTCAGTGGTACAGCATGCATTGTTTTGCAACGTGAGGGGAAACATTTCTGCAAGGTAGAGCACCAGTTATTAGTATCATTGTAAATCATCTAGATAGATCACGGTACATGGGGATGTGGCTTCGAAAACACATCCCTCTAGGAGATGCGGTACCAGAGTGCCATTTGTGTGGCTCTCGGAATGTTTTCTTGCTCGGTTTCGTGCACGTCAAGGCCGAATCCATGGTCGACTTGCTCTGTAGTCATGATCGCGCAACCCTGAATAAAGACGCGAAACAGGACCCTCATCCAGACCGCCAATCCCTATTCTGGCATCTCCAAGTGCCCAATGAAGATGACCAAGACCGGGCGTTTCAAATCTCCGCCCAACATATCAACAGTCTTGAGGAGGTCTTGAAGGAGAACCCGAATGAAGAAATAGTCGAACTGGCGAAGCCAGGCATTGAGGAGGAGCAGGAGGAGGAGGACATCAATCCCGTCGTTCTGCCCTGCCAAGACGAGGAGCACCATCGCGACACTTCTGTTTCCGTAATTGAGCTCGAGGCGGAGTATTCTAGCAGAATGGGGGAGCCTATTATGATAGAGCAGGCGTTTGTGCGCTAGAAAGTCGCTTACTTCCACATTCCGTATCTTTAGACTTCGTAGATGTCAACATCGTCCTCTTATGGAATGCTGGTCCCGCGTCGCGTATGATTCTTGGCGATGATCTGTGTCTAATCAAATCCCTCCATCGGGAAGAAGAATACGCCGAGGGTCACGTCACTAAAAACCAGACAGTGAAATTTCCAGACTAAAATTTCCCCACCTGGCATATTCTTGTGATGATTCGTTAATTTCTTTAAGACTGTTCCGATGAGGTGGCACTGGAGATGAACTCGGTGCTATAGGGTTTTACTAGCGCACCCACGTATAACGTGGTGTTCTATGGGAATCAAACTGCCTACGATAGGATGATGAATACATGAAGGTGCTCATTCTCTGCCATGAAACCGAGCAAATGGTTCTCACAATTAATTCCCCTGAGCAGCGCTTTTTACCGGGCTGCCAGAGCTGAATTACAGTCAGATCTGCGCCGTTCGCACCGTTCTCCAACGCCCCCTGAGTATGATCCAACTTCCACCAGGTACCGCCAATATTCCCACCTCTGCCGCGATTGTATACCACCTTAACCAGATTCACAATGGCAAGGTTCTCGTCGTGGCATCCAGCAACACAGCCGTGGACCAGCTTTGCGAGAAAATCCATCAGACTGGCCTCAAGGTGGTCCATGTCTGTGCCTGCACTCGGGAGGCTCTAGCCTCGACAGTCTCCCTTCGCGCGCATGCCCAAAACGCCAGAAGAGAAACGGAGCTTCGCAAACTTCAGCCTCTCAATGAAGAAGCGGGTGAATTGAGGAAAGAAGACGAGATACGCTACCGGAAGCTCAAGAAGGACCTCGAAGGTAGGTCTCACTCAGAACCTCTTTGAGCGCTTCCTTCGGCTGGCCCCATAGCCCATTCGCCTCCAGGTTTAGTACCGCATGCACCCAGTCCTCTCCTAATTCCCTTACAACGTCTTTTACCAGGGCAGTCTGCAGAACGGCGTGACAACGTAAGAAAGGACAAAAAAGATTGACTTTCCCAGTTCCAACACGGTCGGCTCCATGTTCTTCTACTGCATCTCGGGGCAGGAGGGGATCTCCAGAAATGGCGTCTCCCACCTCAACGGCACCGAGGATGCCACTGTAAGGCGATTGTCACGAAGTAAGTCCTCGTCGTCTTCGTCGTCCTTCGTCATCGTCGTCTTCATTAGTTCAAATCACTGCAAAAGTGCTTCCTGTTTCCGCAAACTCTCCATTAGCAGGTCGTAGGGGTATGTGCAATAAAATGGGCAACTCAGTTTTTTGGAAGTACAAAAGGCTTTAATTAATTCAAATTAAGATGGAAGTAGCTAGTAGAATTTTCGTATCGGCCTATTAGTTTAAAACAAACAGTGCAGGAAATGGAGGATTTCCCACAAATTCAACGTATTCGGAGGCTATCCATGCATTTTTGCTTAATTGCTTTAACGTCCTCAGTTTCCTCACACACTTTGTGCTTTGAGACTCTGCTGAATATTTAACTGAGTTTCTCTCAACCTATTAAACTAGAAGTGGCATTTCCGTTTTCTGACAATAGTTTAGGAATTGGTGCATGCCAGGTGGTGTTAATTCATCGAAAAATATTATTTTTATTGAGGTCTAAATGGATTAAAAGCATTAAATTATATGTATATATTTCTGAGAAACGAAAAAATATATTAATACGATACCAGTGACTTTTTAGCCTTAACTTGAAATATATTCTTTTTGCAGATTGCTTTTAGTATTTGTTCCACCACGTTTCAGTGCCTTCAATGACTTAGCAGTTACATTGAGATACTTTAAGTCAGTGTAGATGTCAACATGGTCATGCCATGGAATTAAGTCGTAGTGTCTCCTATGTTTTGTGTACTTTTCAATGAACGCCAAATGGGCATTTGAGGTGCACAAGAAGCACCCGTACATCTTTGTGGCACGGGAAAATTCGCCCGGAGTTGGCGTGGAGGTCAGGACCAACGTTGGTCCATGAAGA
>JAUOZQ010001073.1:0-18828 GCA_030710315.1 Anomotaenia brevis
CCGTTTTGCCTAACGATCTGAACACCATGGATAGACCCACGCAACTCCTCGCCTTACTGACGACTGCGCTTAACGACTGAACTTCCAGTAGCCCATGTTTACATAATTCCAACTTTTTCGCTTAACATTTCTACGTGCAATGTATAATGGTAAATTTAAACAACTCAGTTTTTATTGTTCTTTTTAAATACTTGCTAAGAAGGCACTGATGTAGTGCTTTTGTTGCGTATTGATTGGACGACCTTGTTAGTTTTTCGTGGTTTCAAGTGGCGCATTGTTCGGAATGGCTTTGGTGATGCGAAATTAATTATCAGACCCCTTACTAATGGTGTGGAACACTAAAGCACACAACCATATATTTGTTATCTTAAAAGAAAAGTGCGTTAATAGCATAATCATTGACTCATTAATTATTTATCTTGCACTCTTGAATTATTAAGTAAATATTGCAATTACCTTAATAAAACTATTGGATTATTGTTAGTCAAGTTAAGTTATTTCTAATGTAAACTCCGCCATATTCGATTATTTTTTCTTTTCCAATGAAATGAGGCTTAAACAATTTTCTTTCCTAGATAATTCTTATACTACCTCGGACCACTTGAAATGTAGTAATACACACTTATAAACAGGGCGGTTTCCAATTTTTTTAGGAATAATGCAAAATAATCAGTTAACGCTAAAATAAAACTATTTCATTAAGTAATGAGTTTAATCGGAAGTATTCCTACAATTTTTGGATTGGTCTGTTCATGTGAGAGGTTTTGGATTTTTTCTAATTTCAAGAAGCAACAAATGAATAAACAAATAAACTTTCTTGCATGCAATTACCGAAGGCCATTCTTTGAGCCAGTGCTCAAGCCTTGTTCATTTGAATGCAGCTGCTAAAATCCGTCGATCTCCCAGAGAAGAGCAGTTCCATGGGATTAATTTGATTTTGCGTTTAATGTCCTCTACGCAATCCACTGTCTTCACATTCGTCGACGACTTGTCTCCATGGAGGTATCTGCACCGGGTCCGTTGAAATCCACTGCAGAGAACGCGTCGAGTAAAATGCCGATTTATGAAGGCATCTCCACCAAAGAGCATCATAGTTATTGCCGGCCTCTACAACAAATTAAAAAATTATCTAAATTACAAAAATGTCATGTATTGAAATCTACCTGATCATGGATATGATTCGGGTTGGAAAATAACATCAAGCAACCTGTTTGATGTCTTTTAGAACTCACCAAATATAATCCAATCATGTATAAATATGAATGTTTGGACCTTGTCGTAAAGGAAGACTAACCACGGTGTCAGTATGAAATCAAAGCACAGTCAGGTATTTAAATTTCTTCTGAACAATTTTAATTTTGCATTTAATAGAAAATATCGCCTTATCCCTATAAGACTTTTAAATGCATGTCATTCAGCATGTACTTATTAAAAATCGAAACTAAGACATCCAGTTAACTAACACCAAAAACATGACGCCTGGCAGATCAGTAAGAAAGTTCAGAGGATTTATATCCTTATAAAACGGGGTTCCTACTGAGTCGGACTATTTTTTTCCACATACAGCACACCCAGGCATCCTGTGGATGCTTTCCAGTGCGATGGAGAAAGGTCCATTGAAAAACTGCTCGGCACCTCAGAAGATATCCACGTGGTCCCTGGTGGGAACGACCTTTCGCTAAGCGTCGGCTCCGTTGGTATGGTGACGGTGTCAACGTCATTGTCTGAACCAGTAATGGTGTTGCTTGATTTGGGTGGGGAGAATTCCTCAGTCTGTTCTAGTTTTTCAGTTACGTCAGTTGCACTTTCATCCGCTGGAGTCTCCAAGCTCTCTTGGCAAAAGGCAAGGGCCTCGAGGAAGAACTCGGCTCGGGTTTCAGTACAAATGCTATGAATTAATTCAAATAATAATTATTTTAGGTACTTCTGCCATGAAACTGACCTTAAAATCCAATATTTTTACAAACTATTGAAATGGACTCACTCAGTGTGGAGCTTTTATCCTCCAACACCGTCTGGCTCATATTCGTTACTGGGGTCAGTGTTTCCAGCCTTTTGAGATTTAAATGTAAATATCGAGAGTCCGGATTTGTGTGAAGGAAGGCGAACGATCTCATTCCCAAGGGCTCTCCTCTGTTTGCTGACTTCCTTGGTTTTTCACAAGTGATCGCTTGAGACTCTCTGTATGTTTTCGCATCCAGCCATGAGCATTCCTACTCAGAGAGCGACGCTTAAGCAGCAAATAAACAATTTAATCTAATGAATACATGAATTCACAACTTTCTTATGTGGTTACCCGAGTTCCTTTCATCGGTGAACGGTCGTTTGTCAATTTTCCGCAAAGAAAAACGTGCTTTGTTTGCGAAGCACATTTTTTATTGATTTACCAAAGTGTTTACTGGACATTGAAATTTGTTCGCAAAGGATTCACTGGTCAATAGATGACCAAAGGTATTAGGGTCGACGAACGCCATTGATGCTTGGCTTGAGGAGATCAGTTGTGACTGCGAATCGTACTATAGTTAAATTTTGCCGTCACAAGCTATATTATGTGGTGCATTTATGCCAAACAAGTCGTTACAGAGGAAATCTCTGGAATCCGTTCAAGCATTTGCTGAACTAATGAATCTGAATCCACCCTAAAATAATTTCCCACTATTTAAACCGATTTTCTAAGAATAATGTATTTTAGTAAAAATCAAAATTTATAAATGAATAGTAGAATTATGTGAATCCAAATTCCAGAGTGGCATTTTAAAATACTATCAAACATGGAGAGACTTGTAAAAAGTGATCCGAACTCGATGAAATTGAAGTATGTTTAGTTAAAATATGCCTAGTGTAATCGAACCGTATATTGGGAATGGAACAGAAGCACATAAAAATCTTATCCAATCACCGCATTTATTTTCGCAGCATTCAGTCTCTTATATAGGGCTATTTTTCATTTCTATTGGAGTTTGTAATTACGGGAACTTCAAGGGTTTTTGTCTTTTTAGTTGCTGTTCATTAGCGGATTGTTACGAGCTTCTTATTATTCTTCTTATATCATGCTAACTATTGAATGTAACCATTGTATCATATCATCTTTAACATTTGTTTTACAAATTGGGATTTCAAAGAAGAATTTGGCGATACGTAAAAGATCATTCCTTTGGGAAATAGTAACCAAATCTTGCTTCCCTTGATGCAGAATATGCTACCAAGATTGTGGATCCGTCTAAAAACCATTTCCAAGAGAGCCTTTCAAATGCCTCAACAAATTTGACGACGAATTTAAATCTACAGCTTAGTCGAAAACAAATGGTGGATTTCTTAAAAATCAGCATAAGATCAAAATTTTCACAATATATATGCGTTTCCAAATTCTCACTGATATAATAGTTTTCATGAGACTTTCATTTCGGATAAATTGGAATATATAGTGAATTTACATAACAATATATCAAGTTCCAAGGCCGACAATGCCGCAAAATTAAGATACTTCGACTCAAAATGAACATAGACTAAACCTAAATGGCATGAAAGTTGAAATATTGCTTCATTGTTTTCAAATGAAGTACTAGCAGTTAACTATTTTGGGCCCAAAGATGTTTCTCTTTATAGTAATTATGACCAACATCATACTTCGTATCATTACAAAAATGCTTAACACAAGAAAATGCTTTTCTATGGAAGCAGACCAGTGCTTGCTTATGCATTTAACAAATGAAAGTATATTTGGCGTGTTTCTGCGGCAATGTAATTCCACCTTTAAACATTGAAATATCGGCTTGCCATTCAGGGATTATTTTAGATAGATGCGGTTTTTGTGAAAATTTGACTTGAATAGATTATATGTAAATACCATAATCGTAGATAAACAAACCTGTAACAAATGTGGAGCAAAGCTACCGTCCTAAAAACACCAAGTGGTCATTCTGATCTAAAAAATAAATTAACCACTGCAAAAATCAGTCAAAATTTATCAAATCAACATTATTTAAACATTACTTTGCATTTAAAATTATTGCGTAAGACTTTGCTACGAATTTTTGGTTGCTCATGCAATCGTATAAAATGAGCAGGATTTTTTCTTGCGATTTATTCATGTAGCGTCCTCATCTACCGGCATAAATACTGTATATGGTTCAGGTAAAAACATCATTCATTTTCCAATCCAGATGAACTCTTTTGGAATTCGATTAAAATCCATCGTTGTCATTATAGGAAACTTCGTTTAGTTGAAATTCCAAGTTGATTTTTCAATAGAAATGCTGTTTAAAACCATTGCGAATCTCTGCAAATAGAGAAATTTACATTTCTTTGTAAATAAATGTGCCGATTTCCTTGATAATCGAAAAAAAAGAATTCCAATTTTTGCTGGCTAAAATACGACTTTTGTCAGAAAAGCGAACTAATCATAACACAGCCAGAGCGGCCGCAGAGCTGTCTGCCGTTGTTCGCTGAGCCCGCAAGTGTCAATGTATGAGGTAAGAGTGGCAATGAGAAAACACACAAGCCTTTGGCGCGCAAAAGGAAAGATTTCCGATTTCACTCCGATAGTGAAAGTAATCATTATTATTAAAGAAAAATGTGCATTTTAAAACTCATTAGTGGGTGCATGCTAAATGTACGTCTTCGAGAATGCCCCCAGGGCAATTAAATATTTTTAGAACACTCAATCATATATCAGAGACTGCAGTCTTCAGCACCCCACGCTGTAAGACCCACGATGTGAAAGACGATTTAATCTCACACTATTAATATTATCACTAGTAAATCTGTGCCTTATGGTTTCCCCTATCAAACTTGGACTGGGACTTGAACAAATTTGTGGGAACAGATATGATTTTGTTGTCATATTCTTTAGCATGCAGTATGCAATCAAAACTTAACATAGTCCAATGTTCTTCATATTTCATATGTTTATTTAGAGTAGCTGTTTTAAAGATATTAAAGTTGTATCGCACTACCATATCAGGTCAACGGATCAGGAGTGTCCACTAAAGTCCAAGGAATTTCTACTGTGTTGTTGCATTATTCGAAACTGGAATCAAAATACGCACCTGAGGTATGACTTATACGAAAGGGTCTCAGTCCCAAGAGCTGCAAACTGTCTTCTATGATTTCTATTGCTTTGTAGTAGCAAACAATTTCGAAAATTTTCTATGAATTTTTACGTAACCCGTTCAGGTATATCAAATAGTTCAAACCATCTGAGAAATTGGAATTCGTCCTACTGTTATCGTAGGACTTAAGGCCTGCCAAAATAAATGGAAGGAATGGAAAGTTAAAAGATATTTTAGGTTCCTTCATTGTGTGATTTATTTTTTGATTAATCAATTATTCATCTCATATTACGTTTCCATTTTTCATCAATTACAGAACATTTTAATCTTAAAAAATGGATTAATTAGCTGCTGCAAAACCCGCCAATTGCAATTTTATTCTACATCTAATAGGTTATTTGTATATTTATTGAAATTCGTAATTCAGCGAATGTGAGATATCTGAAAGGAACCCATCTGAGAATGCAAGCTTTTGCCCGAAGCAGTTAACTGGGTCCGTTTTAATGTATGCAGAACAAAATTAGAACTATGCTAAGTGAATATGTAATAGAAATAAAATGTGTTATGTTGTGATTTGGTTAGAATAGCAGTTCCAATCTCAAAGAGTAGAGAAAATGTCAAAAATTTTATTTACAAGAAAGATAAACATTAATTTTTTCCTTCAGGAACTGACTATTGATTATCTGTACCCAGTAATAATAGTAATGACAATTTAGTAACCAACCAAAGAAATGGGACATCAATTCCCTGATGTAAAATTGAACTTGTTGTGCAAATTCATGACCTCATGGAAGGTTTGCAAGATCGCATTTATTGTTATCTCTGATGGAGAAATAAGTGGCTAGTTGGGAGTTCACTGAGACAGAATCTGTTTGTTTTTCATGGTAGCAACCTTTGGGTTTTTGTTTATTTGCATAGGAGTATTATGATACTTTGAAACAAGTAATGAAAATGACTCTTAAATCATATTAAAACTCTATCAAGCTACTAATAATGCCATTTAAATAGTAAAAACCATATTTTAGTTGCAAAAGTCTAATTTTATTGGTGAATAGTTTTACTGTGAAGGATATAAGGAGTAAATAACGCATAGGATGCCCTATTTATACATTAAATCGTTGAAACCTGGGGCGATTCCGAGAGTTTAACTCGATAAACTTGATGTAATCATTAGAATTCACCTTTTTTGATTTCGTCAAAGCCACCGAATGGTGGGTATTATCAATTCTCCCTGGACAGTTTTGGGTGAAAAACGCACGTTACAGCCAGCAATGACTAATTTGTGGCATTTTAAACAGCCGTACTCTTGATAATCATACAATTTTCTATACATTGGATGGACTGCTTTCTACTAGTGGTAGAAACACGATCAAGGGATTTTTAAACCATTTTGTTGAGTAATTTTGCATAACTGCAATCTTCTAATCTGCTGTGCGTTAAATTAGGAATGAACAGAGAAATTTTTATGAGATTTGTTAGGTATCCGCCTCTTTTCTTCCTCCATTAAAAATGAATTTTAGGAGATTAATCTAAATTTTGAATGGTTTATCCGTCATTGCAATCAGTGTTTCATTTGTTCGAAATGAAAATATACACCGTCTATATTAGGGCTTATTAATGTCCAAATTATATACAGTACGAGATTTCCCGTTTTGTGTTGACATGGCACTGCAACCAGTGTTTTATATTTTTGCAGAGAATAAGAAATGGAATGTCCTGGAAACGAATCGGTAAGATTCATCCCGTAATATTTACAATTTTCCAAGTTCTAGTAACGTTTATTGTTTTTCCCTATGTTAAAGATGGTCCATCATGGCACAATATTGTGTACCTTAGGTCACTCAGATCAAACTTTTAAATGCTAAATCGAAAAGTTTATGAGAATATTTCCTATTGCTTTTTATATGCACTTTATTTGATGCCCCTAAAGCTATAAATTGAAACCAACTGGGAATTCAAGCAAAACAAAATAATAATATAAGCAGATATTTAAATTAAAATATCCGAGTTCCGCGTGGTTTAAGGAAATTTCACTGTTTCCGTTAAGACTAAAACTGTACCATCGCTATGAGTTGCAACATGTGTCCCACTTTTAAATAAGAGGCCATTCTAAAATTACACAATTAATATTTTTGATAATGAAGTCATAAAGCAAAAGCCAAACTTTATGAATTATCTTCGTGTGAGGTGATCGGATTTGATTCAACGGTCCAAATGGAGGGATTTGCCTTAGAAGACTATCAAGAAAGCCTAATTCATTGCTGAACTTCGGTATGCATGTAAATAACCTGCGAATTGCGTTTTTGGGATAAACCCTTCTGCATCTTCTAAGAAACCTCTTATTTTACTCCTCGTTTAATACATAGTACGCTCGTTATTTTAGCTTTCTAGGAATTCTAAAATGTATTTTAAAGAGGAATAAAAATGGAAAGATCACATGTTTCGTTTCTGTATTTTTAGGCAGAAATATGCAACTCACAGTACTATGGGCGAAGTTGCAATCGTGTTCCTGCAAATATACAAACTTCATATTGGGGACAATTCCTGCATCGGAAGCAACAGCCGGCATCAACGCTATGTAATACACAGATTCTCGTAAATTTTCTATATAAGCAGGCGTGAGCTCAGCAGGTTCATTCTCAACACAGGTTACATGTTTTCTATTACTCTGTTTCTTATCACAATTCCGGGTTTGGTAGTTGGGATATACGGTACGAACATTAGCTTAGCACGTCTTTACTGTTTCACTTTGATAAAAATGTATTTCTTAGTAGTCGAACATAGGCCAATAATCCAACAAACCAATGCTATCGCCAACATTAAAATCGCAAATGCTATCAGAAGCATTTTTATGAAAATAGATATTTATTGCACACTATCCATCGAATGATGTATTCCAGTCAGCCTGTCAGAAGTCATCGAATTCCAACACAACTTACGTTTGTAAAACATCTATTACTAAAATTGAATTCCACGAGTATGCACTACATGTGAGTTGCTTGGATTTCATATGATCTCCTCCCATGTTTCAAGTCATTAAATAAGCATGATTTTTCCACCTTAAGCAATCAGGTCGAACTGTGAGCAATATGAACAAGGTGATTCTTTTGGAGGACCTGCGCTTTAATGCCGTATATACTCTGGAAGAAGATGGCAACTTGTGCTTAAAAGAAACGAGCTCCTACTCGGCTGGAGTGTGTGGTATCCCCTCTGGGTGCTTTTTGCATGATTGCAATAGTGCATTTGATCTTTTACTACAAAAAACTGTAGTCGTCTAATTTGTTCTCCTTAATAAAATTACACTAATTAAATAAAGGCTTTAACCTCTGGTAATTCATTTTTATTGTTAGTTAATTTTTCTACAGAGACTCTAATAGGTATTTTAACCTAATTTTCATGTGTTATAAAACTGAATTTTATTGGTCGCTATGACCTCGAATGTTGAATATTTTGCTAATAATTCTTATTCAGTTTTTCAACTGTTGAGACGTCTTGTCGTCAATAGGAGCCAAAGTAGTTATAGGTCCGTTCATAGGGTTAGACGGCTGCAGTCAACGAGGGCTTTGTTTGACCCTTGAAAATGCCCGGCTCAGTGGTTCATCAATAATTTCAATGAACCTAGGTCTTAACGATCATTTTACATTTCCATTGACTTTCTAAAACATCTGTGATTTAGGATTATCGGGATCTTCGTTTAAATCTGCTCTGTTTACTGAATCGAATGCGATTTAGTGAGCGTGAATCAGGATACCAAGTTTAATGTCACTGTGAATACAACTAATGAATCAGAGGAACATTTGCTAATTTATTTTTTTCAATTTTTCATGGTAATTTTTAGTAAGGCATTAGAGCGATGTTGAATGATTTGCTGTGATATCGATGTCAATAGCTAAATCATAATGGTATGTAATATCCTATTCGAATGAACTTTTCTGCAACGATTTACGAATTAAAATAATACTTCGCTAACTACTTGCCGCATATCAATATATGTGTATATTTTGTATGTTTGTTTGTATGTATGTGTATGTATATTGTTTAAATTTAAATTGAAAGTACCCAAAAGTGAAGTAATATGCCGAAAAATAGTACTACTTAAATTTCACGACTTTCTAGATTCAGTTTGAAAGTGCTTCTTGAGTTTTGCTTATTAGAGTTAAATACAGGGATCACCGAATCAAATATTGCTAAGTCTATTGCTATATAGCATCGATCAGAACTCCAAACGACAGATAAATCGCGATTTTGATTAAAATGTTAGTAAGTGTCCAATACCATCAAACATTGAACGATTTCAATTAATATACATCACAGAGAATATTTGATCTTCCTATTACTCTTCATTTCTTGAAATAGTGTTGATTACTACTAATTAACAAAGACAGAATACAAAATTACAAAACAAGAAATAAAGCAAATATCGATCTTATCTGGTTAACGCTCAAACGGTACAACATAAGCAGTGCTCAGGGGGATTATTTATCATGATGTGTGTCGAGGACTTACGGATTTGGTATTTTTCAATACTTCCAACCTTTCGTCATATTTCATTGCAGATCATTGGTCCATTAAATCTTAGAGATTTGAATGATTCAAAAGCAGCAAAGGTGCCGTGCATTGCCCATCAATGTTTAATTATTAAATATTCGCCACACGTCAAAAATTTACTTTTAAAATTTGCTTTATGTCGAAGTGGTGCATAATATGACTTGCAAATGTAATGAAGTGTGCTTGCGCAGCCATTATACAATAAAGTCCCAAACTAAGCACACTTTAGAAAACCTACAACTATAACCTGTAATTAAAAGTACATCTAATTCTTGGCTCTGAAATTTTGTTACAGAATATCTTAAAGATAGATGTCGGACCAAGGAAACGTTTCACAAAGTACATAAACAGAATTTCACAAAGTCTGACACATCTACTCAAAAACAAACTGTCTGTGCATATACCTTGGACAAACATTATATTTCAACAAAATGGAAAGGACTCTTATATGCACAAATCATAAAAAACATCGAAGGATATTCCTTGAACAGCCTCAGGATTCTTCGTCATTTCTACTAAATGTACTGTACTGTGAGTAATTGCGTAAACACACTGATTAAAATGTATAACGCATTAATGAAAGTCAAAGAAAAGAAGTGAAGAAAATGAAATATGGCTTCACAATTGAGGTAATTTTAATAATTTAAAAAACGGTAATTATCTGGTGGAACAAATAAAAGTTTGTGTTTCCAGAAACATTTAAAAGCAATCCATTTTTTATAAAGTAAACTCTCGAGACAAACCTGACTAGTGGTGAAGCTGGAGCCAACCATTCGGACTGACTAGTCGAATTTATTTTTAGTCATATTCCTAAACCAAAACAGATATACGCCACCTATTCCAACTTCTGCTTCATCTTCAGAAGACACAATAAGCACTGCAACATAGACTGCGACAACTGAAGTGGCGTGGGATAAGGTGAGTGGAGAGCCTGAGGGAAATTTAAGTGAGAGTGAAACTAAGACAAAAGGCATCAACGAAAGTGGCTATGTAGTTGACAATTGAGTGTTAAACAAAACGTTTTCTGAGGACCATTCTGAAGTGATAGATTGATATAAAAATTACACGACTATTAAAGAAGTAGTCAAAATTGGAGAGCTAAACTGATGGGGAATATTTCCTGTAGGGCTAGAGTGGACACATTAATATAGGAAAAGGAATGGTAGAGGAAAAGTTTGTTTACGGTGGGGGGCGGAGGGAGGCGGTGCGGGGTGGGGGTATGAGATCGGGTATCTAAGAAGGCGGGAGGCTGTCCAGAGGCACAAGCAAGTTAGCGCTGTCCGAGAAGAGCTGATGGAGGCCTCGGCAACACTACCTCGGCACTCCCTCCTGACGACAGGAGGCCAGGCAGAGACAAGCTAGGCTCACCACCTCCTTGATGTGGCCACGAAAATCGCCATTTTCCACTTCTCGTTTATACAACGAATTCCCCTGATCGCCTGCTGATGAACAGGTATTGCAAAACAAAAAAAGATGATATGTATCAGGTTTGCCATTGATCATGATGACCAATAAAACATGAATTCACTCCTCACTGGGACGCCTTGCTATTCTGCGAATGTCGACTTTTATGTTGCTCCGAAAATGCTTATGATGGAGTAGATAAGGTGGATTAGAAGTGCCTGAAGGTGCATTCACTAGCGTAGGGGTAGACGCTGAACATAGTTAGCCGGGGGCAAAGCTGCAGCCGATAAAGTGGGTGCTCTTCGACTGAGCGCAGTTCTCCGATGCCATGGGCAAAAGGACACTGGGGTCTAAGAAGACACCTGTTGTACTTGTTGAAATGCCAACAGTGCTTCTTTTGTACCGAATGCTGATGGGCGAATTGAATTCCTGCTAGCCTGCAAATCAGGGGATGCTTGATGCCATGCGGTATCCGTGGCATCGACGTGCGGTAGAGAGACTGAGGTGGACATTGGGGTGGGGAAGTGGTGGTAGGTTGGTTGGAAGATGAGGAGGTGGTGGTGGAGCAGATAGGTGAAATGGTCACCAGCAGTGGGGACAGCAACGGTGCAATTCGACTTTGCTGTGTCCCCGCCTCCAAGGGTTGTTGCCACTTTGCTGCCACTCATCACTGCTCATTATTGAATCAACTGATGAAGGCCATGGATCTAAAATCCTGTATGGATCTAGGAATTCAGTTTGCCGTCCAAAGTCCTTCTCAAATCATCCACTTGGAAGGGTATTTTGGCTTGATTCGTTGGTGGTGGCTGCTGCTGAGGCTGTGCAGCCCCCAATCATTGTGGAAAATATTCTTTTACGATTATTCAAAACCTCAATTGCTTTTGGGCTTTCGGTTGCTACAGTTTTAAATGGAATGTTACCTGGACTTATAAGGAATGTCCACAACAAATTATCTTTTTCTATGACGGCCTTAAGGTGATTTGCACTGAATTTAACTTCCAAAAGCGCCCAAAGTAGAGGAAAACCGAGGATGGAAGCCTTAACTTGTATTAGGAGAATTAACCAGCACGTGATGGATGAGGTGTTGCTTGCGCTGCCCTACGGAGTTGTGAACGCTTATTCTGGCGACAGAACATCAATGATGACTCGCTGACTTGTGATTGGTCCGTGGTCGTTAACGTCCTGTTTGTAAAGGGATTTGATAAGTCTTGAATGCAATATATCTCATTTCTGGTAACTTTTGATTTCCTAAATCCTACCAAATCTATTTACCATAAACACCCAGGTTTTTAAATGGTAGAAGAAAGGGTAGAGAAGATGTCAAAATTTTATATTGCAAGTTAACTGTACATTACATGTTTGCTTCAGGGAACTGCTTATTGATTATTTGTACCTAATGGGAATAGTAATGATAATTTTGAAAGCAGCCAAAGAAGTGGACCATAAATTCCTTGAGGTAAAATTGAACTTGTTTTGCAAATCCGTGTTCCCATGGAGGATGTAGAACACATTTATTGTTATCTCCGATGGAGAAATAAGTGGCTAGTAAGGAGTTCACTGGGGACGGAATCCGTTTATGTTTTTGTAGTGGCAAACTTTGGGTTTTTGTTTATTTACATAGGAGTAATATGATATTTGGGAACAAATGATGAAAATGACTTTTATATAATATTCCAATTTTATTAGGTCACTAATTTTGCCATTTAAATAATAAAGGCCTTACTATAGTTGCAAAAGTTGGGTTTTATTGATGAGTAGTTTTTAGAGTGAAGAATATAAGGGGTAAATAGCGCATAGGATGCACTATTTATTCACTAAATCGTTAAAACCTGCCTTATCGTTCCCACTATCAGAAGTGATTGGGCAAATTTGTGGGATCAGCTGTGATTTTGGTGTTATATTCTTTAACATGCAGCAAGCAATCAAAACTTGACATATTTCAATGTTCGTCGTGTGTTTTTTGTTATTCCATACGTATAATATCAGCGCACTGCCATATCAGGTCAACGGATCGGAAGTGTTCACTAAAGTCCAAGGGATTTCTACTGTGAAGTTGCATTATTCAAAACTGTAATTAAGATACCTGCCAAAAGCTTGAATTATACAAAAGGGGTCACAGCCCCAACCGCTCCAAAGTGTTTTGAAATATTCGCATAGTGCCTTCGATGAACTTTCCATGGCTTCGCAATAACAAGTACTGTTTGAAAATTTCCTATGCATTTTCTAATATCCCGTTTGGGTATATCAAATAGCTTAAACCATCTGAAAAATTAAAATTGGTTCCACTTTCATGGAAGGACTTAACAGTTTGTCAAAAGTGTTCGCGTCAGATTTGTCAGATCCGGTTAGAAGAAATGGGAAGATGGAAGAAAATGCAGGTTCCTGATATATTGTCTCTGATATATTCTCTCATTAATCTACAAATTTGGAAACCAGTTAGGGAATTATTTTACAAAATATCGCTACCGGGCTTGGGCAAAATTGTGAAAAACACATTGAAAACAGTAAAATATAGCTAAACACTGTGGCTCCTAATGAGGACAAGACTAATCAAAACTTGGAAACAAATAAATAGAAATTGAGAGACACTTTAACGGGCAACCGAGACGTCTTGAAAACTTAGTTACTTGTTAAGAATATGTATCTAAAGACACTCAGTGAAATGGTGGACAAAAATCTGTCCCAAATGGAACTTCCTTAAGCAAATAAGGGTCATAAACTTTTAGTCGACAATTGTGATTAATTAAATCGTTTGTGCAGGCAGAAATTGCTTCAAATTGAAGCATGGTTTCCAGTCACATTGCCCGCGTATTTTACAGTGCACAAGAACGCTGCACTGATGAGTCAGAGGGATAGGTGGTAACGAATCCTATTTCAAACTCGGCGTGGTTGTATGACCTCCGCCAAAGGTCATCGACTGCCCACGCACAAGGTCACGAGATTCCTATCAGATGATGTTGTTGCAAATATAGTAGTTTATTAGGGATTTAATGATCAGTACACTCCTGATGACTACTAATGGCTTAATTACATCCATTAACAATGCACGCGTTATTGGAAATTCTTTCGGCTTTGATAAATTAAAAACTCCATGTTGATTTAATAGGGTATTTTGGAAATAATTTAAATGTGCACCTTTTATTAATTTGTCAACGAATTTTGAAAAGGATTGCAAGTCTTCAACAGATTTCCACCACATAAGTCGGGTTGTAAGGGGCCATTCTCCTGTTAGGGTAAAGATAAAAAGCTAACCCCTAAATAATTCATTGAGTCAAGTTATGCTTTCACAGATAAACACAGACCTTAAAAACAAACCCTTCAATTTCAATGAGTCATTTTTTGTAGTTGCAGGCGTGTTGATGAGTCACAATCACACGAGATGGGATGGAGATAATGGAATTCTAGGTCAATTTCGACCTAAACTGTATTTTCGGGATTTAAATAACTCTGAGGTCATACACCATAAATGGTGCAGCACAACACGGTGAACATGGCTTAGTCTTTCTCTGCCCATATAAGTAAATGGCATCACGTTTAAAGCAACACATATAGGAAAGTAACCTAGCAAAATGCAAATGGAGTGTAACCACCACGCGAATATTTTCGGGCATTTTCATTGCTTTTGACCCGAGATTAACTGATAGCATTTGCCGTGACTGACTCCCCGTTAGTTATGATCTCATTTTAGGTTTTAAATAAAGCACAAGTTACAAAGGCTGAATAACCGAAACAGACCGTTAGGACAAAGGCGAAGGGCAAATCAATGTAAAAACGGAGGCTACTAAGAGTGCTTTGATTTATACTAGAAAAATATATTTAATTTTCACCGATTATAGAAAAGGGCTTTGGGCATGGGATGACAGGCATCAGGGCTACTTTCTGCCGGAGGAGTTGGTGCCGGGCTTGCGACCACCCTTCTTCCCGCCTTTCTGGATTTGGTTGCGCTTCGCTTCCAGAATAGCCCTCGCTCTTGCCTCTGCCGCCGCTTTCGCCTCTGCCTGGGCTGCAAATGTATTATCACGCTCAATACAAATTGACTAAGAGGAATGCTCCAGTGTGGGACTAGTTGGATCAAGTAATTGTACTCTATCATAAGCCGTCATAACGCCAATCGAATACAGTGCACGTTCCTCATCAACTGATCAAGCAGATCCACCAACATTTTGATCATGCGTCTTAAAGCATACTCACATCAGCCACGTCATTTCCACACTGCGTATCTCATACCTATTTATCTGATTACTAAGTTTTCTTCTGACATTCTTTAGAGCCAAAGATCATTAGTACCTGCTCTAAGGGATGACGTTAAGATTTCGCATCAAATTAAACAAAGGCCCATCTCACCTTTTCTCTTCGCTTCCCATTCAGCCTCTTCAGCCTCGCGTCTTAGTTTAACCAACTCGAGGCGCATCTCGTCTTGCTTCAACTCGTAGTCACTTTTTCCGCAAAGCGTCTTCTCCTTCCTGATAATTCAAAAGTAGATTAAAGGTAATGAGTAAATTCGAAATCGGACGTTGATATCTATGTCCTTGCGGCAATGGGCTCGCCTTTTACTTTTCGACCTAGCATTATGACGTTGTTTGGTTGTAGCAATCGAAAAGGCTTCTTCATTTCCGTCGCCTTCTTCCTCATCATTTTGGCAAGAAAGTCGTAAAATTTCCTTTACATTGTCGGCACCGAGATTTCGTACCCTTGGCTTCTCAAAATCTCGTTTATTATCGAAATCCTCCCAAAGCAGATCCCCTTCCGTAGTGATTTCTTTCAACTGAAATGAATAGCAAGATAATGAAAGTACTTTCTCTAAAAATAGATTACTAAGACGCTATAATTGCAGTCAAATGTATAGGATAATAGCAAATGAAAGTCAAATTGGAAGTGCCACTACCTCTTGGGTTGGAGGCTCTACTTCGAAACTGGAGGGAGGTTGTTCAGTTTTTCTATTGCAATTAGAGTCTGAAAATGAAGCACAAAACTTCAACTTAGTCGAAATGGTAAAAAAATGTCGTTTCATAATGGGAGTACGTCGGGACTCACACGTCAGCATGGCGGAGCTCTCTGATCGGTTATGAAAGTGTAAGGAAGAGTGTGATTATTTATACAATATGTTACGGTCGTTCATTTAAACAAAATGAATTACTCAGTACATTTAAACAAATTTACTCCAACTGCTATGATTTGGGGGCATATCTTTTATTATAATTTTATTAGTCAAAACAGTGTCATTAAAATTGGTTTCATATTAAACAGGAGACATTTTCTATTGGTAAATTACGTAGCATATTTTCTTCCTCTGTGTTCTTGTCGTTGAAATGATCTAGCCAAGGCCCATTCAACTACATCCTATTCAAAATATTTCTTTACATATATATGTCTTTGTCAAACTGATTTTTAATATAAATTCGGTTTTCCCAAGATGTTAGTTTTTCCATATTCTTGTTTGCATTTTTATGAAAATTAGATACAAGCAATATATATTTTTCAGAACTATTTTGAGACTTTTGTAATCACTTTTTCTTGTTTATTCTGGATATTCATAATGCATTACTGACAGTTTTGCATTTGCATTTATAATCTGAGTTGTTGCTTTATTTGGATTCACATGGTATATATACACTTATTAAAACAGACCACTGCACCATTAAAATACATTTTTGTGTTAAAATCTATTAATTTTATCATAAAAGCTTGTTATGTACATCAAAGTCCATTTTTGAAGGATTTTGAAGTTAATCAGTTTTGAATAATTCGTTATACAAACTTCACTTAGGTGAAATTTGTGGCTATTTTTCTATTCAAAGTAGTTCTAGGCTGGCATTTTTAGTTACAATTGTAATGATGAGATTGAAATGCAATCACAGAACCTCATCAGGGTAAGTTTAAAAGACGATGTAGCTCCAACATGAACACCTCACCGTGACTGCTCTCATTCCCGAATTTCGAATTGGCATAAGGCAATAGAAGGAATTTGTGGGATATGACACAATTAAGAGACTTCTCTGTCACCTTAATGACTAATCTTCTAAGATTTTGAAACGAGCCAGACTGAATTGGGCACGAGATCGAAGTCGGTACCAGCCATTTGTTCCCAGCATATCTAAGTGACAGGCTACTGCTACTTTTTTCAAATTTATCTTTCACCGTTAATGATAAAAAACGAGCTGCCAAATTCTCAACCTATTCTTCGGTAACATGACGTCAGAAGAAGCCTGCCATCTATCTCATCTCCATTTCATTTCACTGTTGTGGATAGGCTACACTTAGATTCCCTCCAGAGAGAGAGAGAGAAGAGGAGGCGTGCGTGCTGAAACGTTAAGTAGATGCTTGTCTTGTGGTAAAGGACAAGGGGACATGTCCCAGCCTTGGTTTGGTGACAGGGTAGTCCGGAAGCTAGGTTTGTATTGTCTAGACAGCCCCGCTGAGAACATGACCTTGATTGGGCAATCTAGATTGTCCAGCTGGCGTGAGGGCGCGACATCGCAATAGGCTCAATGTGAGTGTAATTCGTTGGCGGTCTTCGAAAGGTTCGTATACTGTATATGTGAAACGCTGCAAGATTGACCTTAAAGTCAGTTAGCGTCATGTGATTGTTAGTGCTCATTAAACCGACACAGATAATCTCGGAGAGCATCAGTCATCTCAGCACAGACCACAATGTCATGTGTAAATAGGCTTTGTGGGCCCATCTAGCGTTTCTCCCTCCTGGGTCCAATCAACTGCACAACTTCGCTGAGAAAGAATTGAAGGGGGTTAGGAAAAGTTCAACCCATGACGGACTTGCTCTAATCATGAATAATTTTCTGGAAATTTGGACACGTCGAATTATGTTGAAGCGCTCGTTATACAAAAACAGTTTGAGGGAAAGTGTGCCCAAGCAAGTTAATTCACCGAAATGCAAAGCGTCATACTAACTACTTAAACAACTGTACATAGTATACGGATAATAACGAAAGGTAAATAGATGTTAGTTCAAATTATTCACAGTGCAGTTTCTGAGGATCCAAAAATCACTTTTGTTGATTGGTTAAAAGGCACGTAATTGGCATTGTATCAAAACTACAATAACAGTGCGGGCGTTTTAATTATTTTACCCAAAGACCAAACACTTTTTTGCGAGTTGTGCAGTACCCTGGCATAAAAGAGGTACTACTATGGAACAACCCGATGAGGTCACGTAACTTGCTTTTCCGATGAACGCCATATTTAGCCCATAAACAGCTGAGTATCTCGGTGTCCTCGTTAATGTAATAGTAAAAATCTTCGGTGCGAACTCCAATACAATTGCATGTTTACGTCGCAGTTCAAAGGCATTGGCGCAGTCTATGCACTCCGAAATCGTATTATTTTCAGCTGTCTCCCTCTACACTGTCATAAACAGGTTGTATGTATAAGTATGTTGTATGTATGGCCACACCTTTTTCATCTTCACTCGGTTTCTTTTTCTAGGCTAACGCTTTTTCCAGATTGATTGTTCATCTGATTGGCTGATAAGAATATATATATTGCAACATTCAGACAGTGAAAATTAGTGCCTTGTTACCTTCATTTCGCTAACGAGAAGTTTTGCTGCTGCTACCCATGGCCGACGATACGAAAGCGAGACTGTGGTGGTTGGAAATGAAAGTTGTCCATTTCTGCCTGAATTGCCAGTGGTCAAATCAGGAGAATCAGACGAGGCCGCCGATTTAATAAAAAAGACTGATGAAAACAATGACGTTATTCAATGGATAAGAGAACAGGCCACCCAGCAATTGTTGATATTAATGAAGGAGAACATCTGAAAAAAACCAAGGCTGAACGTAACTGAGAAAAAATTATTAAGAAGGGG
>JAUOZQ010001074.1:0-18777 GCA_030710315.1 Anomotaenia brevis
TGGCGTTGGAATCTACACTCAATCCTCTAGGAAGAAACTTCACACCTCTACTTTCGAAAACCTTTCTCCTTACTTACTGTAGCTACTCTACAAAAGCTTTTTGCACAGTTTGAGTCCTAAATTAATTTTTTTCAATATCTATATACATTAAAGGCATGAACAAATGAAGCATTATTGGCAATTTTAAGTGTGGGAAAGAAAACTATTTGCTTAAGGAGATTATTTGGAATTTAAATGTTATTGGAAGTAAATTTATTGAGTGTTATTATTTGCTTAACGTATCATCGGGAAATATTCGTGTGCGAAAAAACAGATTGGTTAATTGGCTGTATGGTGTGGCTAGCTTCAATTATCAAATCACATAAAAGTCAGAGATGAGCTCACCTTACTGGATAGGGCAGACATGGTCACGGGGTACGCCATGAGACGGGCACATAATCACAGAGCCAGACGATCACTAATTCATCGCTATAAATTGTGCTGGTCGATTTTTCAACAAAAACAGTTTTGTTAAATAGAGAAAAAGTAATCAAAGCAACAAACGTTTGAAAAATAGCCACAGCTACCAGACACTGGTGCTTGTGAAAGTCTAGGGCACATCGCAACAAATCCAGAAAGTGAAACATACGAGCAACGCGGAATTAACACGAAGTTATAGACTTCTCCCCGATTTCCAGTGAAACAACATCCTGTACAATGAAATACTATAGTCCTCTCAATATATGCACCTGGACGCTTTTACCATGTGGATATTTGACTTTTCGAGCGCACCATTGCGTCCTTGTAAAAACTGACCAGTCACCTACTTGTCAACTCATCGAAACTGAGAGTTACTTCAGTTTTACCGGAAGATGAAGTTTACGAAGAATATCCTTTATTATTCAGCAGAAGCATTTAATTCGTAAGCAAAGTTACCTAATTGTGTTAACGCGCCCTCAATAAACTACATCAAGTCCGTTCATAACGGCAGCGGATCATAGAGTATGACAGCTGGCGTTCATGTGAAGTAAATGAAATCCTTAATAACAGACGTAATTTGCATATTTAAGGGTATAATTTTAACAGGCATCTTTGAATCATGCAGAGATGAGTCATATTATTGTGATGAAGCACAAATTGATTTAAGCAAAACGCCATGTTTTCATGTAAGTGTTATAATAAGAGACGGTTTTTAATAAACTTAAGGATTCATTTAATGAAAGAAAGCTGAATGGGAAAATAAAGCATAACAAATTTTGAAGCAAATTGTTGTTGTGCTAATAGAAGGAACATAGCTGTGTGTGACATTTCGATGCACGATCGAAATGACCTCCGACACAATTTCCCGATTCATCACTCGCTAATGGATAGGAAGCACTTTCACAGACGATGCACGCAGCAATATCAGCAACCAATCAGTAAGACGCCCAGTAGCCGAATGGCGGGCTTCATTACTCCGAGCGCATAAAACACCGTGAAGCAATCGCAGTTCGTCAGATAACAACTTCGCTCTCTACGGTTAAGACGAGACCTGCACAGACTCTTCACATTCACAACTCCATTCCAACAACTATGCATCGCACTATTCGCCTAAGCAGTAGGTTCCAGGACTCCATGGAATCCAGCAACAATTTAACCAACTTCAGTGTCAGTGACTTATGTGATCGAGCAGATCGATCGAAAGCAGGTATGTTTCTAGGCATGCAGGTGCTCAATTAAGCAAACTGCAAAGCAAGTGCTAATTGAAGTGGTGTTTATCCACTCGTTGTTTTTTTCAGACAGTGGTGTTGGCGACAGCCTCTCACGCAGCAGCGGATCCCAATCGAGAGTGCAAGCATCAATGAGCAGTGTCATCGACACGACGAGGATGTTGACGATGACGACGACGACGTTGCCTGTCAGATTACAGGAAGAAGGAGAAGAGAACAACAACAAGGGCAGCATTTGAGTATAGTCCACTCTACACCAGAGATGCAATCGGGAAGTCGAATTTTAGTGGAGGGGAGAGAAGGAGAGGATAGGAGAGCAGTAAGAGTTACGCACTCCGATGCCACCGACGAGATCACGAAGAGGAGCAGAAGAAGGAGAGGGACAGGGAGGCGTGATCACGTGTGCCTCGACTGCTGGAAGGTCTTCAACCGCCCTTCCATGCTGGCGGCCACCGTCGCGTGCACACCGGCGAGAAGCCCTTCCACTGCGCGTTTGCGACAAGGCATTCGCCACTCTCTCCCTGCCACCCTCCACCAGCGCATCACCCGGCGAGAACCACACGCCTGCCCCACCTGCCATCGCACATTCGCTGCCCCCTCCAACCTCCTCTGCCACATGAAAACACATCAAACGTGCGTTTCCCCCCCACACACACTCACTCACCCATCTACCCACCCACCTACTTACTCACCCACAAAGACACACAGTCAGGGCTCCTCACACATCCATCTACCTCGATGCTTTCATTTCGTGCAAGCTCAATTTTCCCATTCGCAGTCATCTCATGTTATGGCGCGAAATAACTTGGGAATTCCTCTTAGCTCACCTCTCCCTTTTCCTTGCAGGAGCGCAAGCACGTCTGCGTGACGTGTGGCAAGGCCTTCGTGACGCCACGTGACTTGCGAAGGCACTAGTGGACACAAAGGACAGATGGAGTGAAGCCCTTCCCATGCCCACATTGTGATCGCGGATTCTCAGCAAAGAGACATTTGGATAAGCATATCCATCTCATCCACGCCTCCACCACACAGTCACTCCATAACCTCGACGCCGCCAGCTCCACATCTGCACCGACTACCTCCGTCGCATCACCACCGCACTCTACTCCACCTGCCCAACCCACTGTGACCAGATCCACCAATGGTTTCGCCGTCGCCGATCTCATCGACTCTCCTGGCAATTCAAACTCTGCTTATGGAGATCGTGGTACAATAAACAACAGAGCGCCAAACACTCTACCGTCGATTTCTCTGCCTGAGCCTAACTCATCAACCGCCTTTGCGATATCCCCTCTTCAATCGGCGACATGTCTGCAAAAACCTCGGCAACATCAATACTTCTCCTTCTCCTCTCTCTACTCACCCTCCTACTTCTCCTCCTCCCTCTCCTCTACATATTTATCTGCCGTCCCCACAACGGCGACTTCAAATATTGCTGCATCTTTCAATCCTCACCCTAATCCATCGGGAGTCTACGCAGGAAAAGACCAGCAGCGGCAGCTGGAGCCACTAGATTTGTCCACCAAGTACAGACAGCATCAGTGATTCCTCGAGGCGTAAGTGTATGATGCGGCGCTGGCAGCGGCTGTGACTCGACGGAGGTGGAAAATTCAATAACAGAATAGGAGTCATCCAATATTCCACACATTTTGTAGGCGAATTAAAAAACAGCTCAGGCAGAGAAGAAAGGATGTTGCCAAAACTCAGGTGTGCGATGTATATTTTAAGGAATGCCGTCGCCGATGTCACATAGTCTGTACACTTTGCAAGGAAGATGTTTGGACTCCTCGCTTTGTCTGTCCGAATAGTTGAAGAAAACTCCTTCGAATTCGAAGGGGAATTCCTTATGCCTCAAAGAATCTACTAAAAATTTCTTAGAACAGTGGGTGAATATTTTTTGAAGGAAAAGCAGATGAATATGGAAAAAGACGCTGAAATTGCGGACGTGATGATTCGCGTGCTTGTCAGTTCCGACATGACGTTGTAGGAGCAGCCACTCATGCGAGCTCGCTTCTCATATAACCGAGAAATTCCGACAAGCTGTTCGCATTTCAAGAAATCGGTGGTCAAGATGTCTGCTTTTTCGGGATATACGTCCAGAAATATTTGTCTGAGTATCCTCACCTAAACTGCAGGCGCGTTTTGCACTGCCTATTTGGACACTGTATTCTATTTCCGTCCAAAACAATATCGAACGGAGATGTATCACGAAATACTCGTCTGATACTTGCTATGCGCCAAGGAGAGGGGCTGCAATCGGAGACGTGAGGATTCGTGTGATTGCCAGTTCAATCACTCATGCGAGCTCGTTTCTCAATGAACCGCTAGCCTGGGCTTGTTTAGCGCACACTCATCAACACAACTGCACAACTGAAAATCAACCAGCAACAGCAACAATAAAATTGAAGATGATTGGAGGGGTTGAACAAATGCACTTGTGCTAAGACGGAGTGCTACGATCGAACTCTGCAGTTTGACTTACTTGAGTTCTTTGAGCTTCTTCGGAAGCCTCACTTTGAGGAATTTCCTCAGCCACGTCAAGTATTGATCTAGATATTTCTAGGACTTTTATATCACCTGAGTTCTAATCATGACAACAGATTAATCTTGGGTGATTACCACAGTTTCTTCTCAACAGCCTTTCGTTTTTTGAAAATAATGATATATTATCGTGTTTGTGGCTGACCAAATTTCGCCACTTTATCAGACGAGTAGTCAAGAATTGAATCTCCTGATAAAATAGCACTAGTATAATATTTGTAAGAATTTTGATGAGTCTTTTTAAAGTAACAAAGAGGTGCAACTGATTCGCTATTGCTGCTATCAAGAAACTATCAATTATTAGAACATAGTTTAATTGCTTACATTTGAGAAAGGGAATCCAATTAGGGACGTTGACAACCAGCATAAAAGTTGCTTCTTTTTAGGCTTAGAAAAACGTTTCAAAAGAACTGCACTTTACTTCATAATGACTTCAAGGAAATTTTGTGATGCTAGAGAAGTAGTAATTGTAGGAGAATTTTCGTTCAATTGCTTCGATGAACTCTTAAAAAGTGAGGTTACATGTGATAGCCGATTTTTCCATACATGACGATCTCTTCTACACTGATCAAAGATTGAACTTATCAACCTTGGAAAGTCATGAATATTTGTTTTACTAATTTTAAACAAATATGGGATATTTCTTTCAAATTTATTTAAACACAATGGGGTGAAATTATATTGCTAAATTATGTATGTTGGAGACATATAAATAATAGATATCAGTTCTCTAGTCAGTAAAGGCAATGAACTGTAAGCAAGACTCTGATTGGACTGGAGTTTTTTAAATGAGGTGAGTTCTAGGGTTATTGAAATTGATCTTTATTTTCTATCATGATTAGAAATTGGTCCGATTATACCTAATAAGACAGATAATCATGTTCGATTTATTTGGTCACTTCGCTTATTTTATTTCAGCCTTAATTCTAAGCTACACTGAACCTGGTGTAAGCTGGTTGCGTTATGGCTATAAATAGCGAGCTACCTAAGTAGCGCTTAGTAGTCCCAACACTGGATGTTGTCCTATGACAAAGAGCCATAGATGAAAGCCATTTCGTCCGATTAACGTCTGTGATTTTTTCGGCTCGTTCTGCTGGTAGCATGTTTGCCCATTGTGAAAAAAGATCTAAATCATATCCAAAGAAGTCACAGAATGGTTAGTGGGTGAAGTTATCATCAGGAGCTTTTATACCTAGAGGGTAGTATTATAGCAACTCTGTATAATTTTTTACGCATAATTATTAGGCCTCTGTCATCAAGGATATGTATGACATGTTCCCTCCCTGATGTCGTGTCAGTGGTGGTTGCACCTGTTTGGGCTTTGCTTTACTGGCCTACTGAATTAGTTCTAGGTACTGGATACTTTGATTAATGTTGACTATTATGCAATTTTTCATTTTAGGGGTCTCCGTTATGCATTTCTATAATTGGTGGATTGTAAAGTTTCTTTTAAGTTGTAGCAAACGAAAACAGGGACTATGGCATTAAGGGCTGGTTCTTGAATAGATGTCTATGACAAAAAGAACATGAATTTCATATGAACGTTACAGTATCGCCATTCCGTACTTTTGCCAAATCCAAGTAAACTCAAGTGCATTTAAGAGCAATAAACTGAAGATTTTCTACGCATCGTGGGTCTGTTCGAGAGTCAGTTGAGGAGGCTGGGCATTTTTGATCCAGGTGAGAGGTAATAAGTTTAGAAGTCATTTGGATGGTAACGAAATAGACCACGTGCTTTTATCGCAGTAGAGAAAGAAGCTGAAGCTGTGGAGGTTGCTGGAATTACTTACCAGACAATGCTAAACTGAGACCGGTGAAAGGTAGATTTACCTTAAAATGAAATAACAATCCACAGCAAAAGGGCGCCACTGAGGGGCATATTATGCAATGTTTGCTTAAAATTAATAATGACGGTTATATTTTCAGGTGGCCTCGAACATGTCCCATACAAGGTCCATGAGTGACACCACTAAAGGAAATTGAACGGAGCGAGAAACTGCTTATAAACAAGATTCAAACACTCAATTGCATTTATTACTGCAGTCCTACAGTTTATTCAAGGGCCAGTACAATTTACGAAAAAGAAAGGGATGTCTGAGAAATCTGGAAGCAACTGGTCTGAGAACCTCAAACCTGAATGGTTTCCTCTTTAGCAAAGTGTATATCTGGAATTTGGCTAAAGAACCTTACTCAGCTTTCAAGAAAAAATCATTTCTATGTAGGTTTTAGTAACTGATAAATTCAAAAACACTTCATCGTATTGGTAACAAAAGTCATAGTCTGAACCTATATTGACGAGAAAAGGGCTTTTACTATTGACTTTAACATACGTATTAAGCTTTCTAGATTAAATGAGTATTCCATCCATGAATCGTTTTTCTAGCTACCATTCAAGGGCCATCGATCTCTTTCTGCCAAATAACCCTTCTTAACAAAAGATGATTGCTTGAACACCAGAGAGAAATGAAGTAAGTTGAGGCTTATTGGACTGGAGATAAATCAGAAGTAATACACTAAATGTGTGTCCTGGTTTACATATCTTGAAAGTGATGAATTCTAATCAACAATCTGATTAGAGTTCCTAGGTTTCCCACTGAATTTAAAAGCCGTATCATGAGAGTGCATTAGTATATCCAAAATAAATAGATATAAACGAGCGATGGACTGGGTGAAGGCACCATTTTCACAGAATTATACATAAATTTACCTTTTTTAGCGTTTACTGAAAACTAAAATCCGAGAAACCCGGTAGAAGAAGCAAGCTAGTCTCGTTATTTGGACAAATCTTGAACTATCAAAGAGTTCACCCAAAGACCCAATCCTGTGAGTTTTTCCTAGGGACAAATATCATAGTTTTTTGTACTGGAAAGTGAGTTTTCTTTGTTTCGTAGTGACGAAATGGTTTGAAGCTACCTAGCTAAGAGAGCAGCTATTATAGCCACTTCAAAATAATTGCTAATAATAATATTGCTAATTATTTAAGGGGCTTCTCCCTTTTAAGTGTGCCCCTTTGATGAATCAGTTTCCCATGTTATGGTGATGAGCTCCAAAACCCAAGTTTAGTTGACCTGATCTGATGATGAGCGAACTTAATCAGTTAGATTAAGGTTAAATAAACAGTCGTTAGGGTGATTTACTTGTTCTTCTTCATTGGTGTCAACGTTAACCTCTGGTCAACATAGGGTCACTACAGTTATCGAGATCCAAACTTTTACAAAGATAATGAACATCATTGCAAGCACATTATGATGAGCTTCTTGCTGTCTTATTACCCAATCTGAACGTATGAATGATAGAGGAGAGAGTTGTACTGATAGATAAATCACAGAGAGGAGCAAGAGTGAAAGTCTTCACACAAAATAACATTCATAGAGCTTATTTTAGGACTTCAAAAACGAAAAAAGGTAGACAGATATGTCGTTTCTATGAACAATAATCTGAAACGATGTCGATTTTTTCCAGGTGGTGGGCTTTCAATTTTCGCAAATATCCACCAAATTTGGACTATCGGGGCCAATGATGCCTTTTCGCTTTCACAAATCGGGTAACTATTCCATCCGTAAACACAGTCTACAAACGAATTTTATGTCATCCTATATGTACTACTCAAATTTCGAGGTAATCTAAATAAGCCTGTAAACATTCTGCATTATTTAATATGCCATTAATAATGCATATTTTGTGAGTGATAAGTTTCCAGCTCCTTACTGGCAAAAAATACACTTCAAAAGCGGAACGAAGGGCAAATTTGAAAAGTCTTTTGTCTGTCGTGGAAAAACCAGGCATTTCGTTTGAAATCATCGCTCTTCGTTTCCAGTATCAGGCCGCTGTTAGCAAGGTTGTGTTAGCTGTGTGACAGTTTTCGATATTTTTTTAAATGTAGCTACACTGATGTGGGGTTGATTTCACTGTTCTGCTGAAAATCTATAATTACGAATTAAATAGACTACACATTCAGATGCCTTAATCAAAGGCAATTTTTCATTTAGAAATATTTCGAAATGCTTTTCGATAAATAGTGGATCGGAAACTTCGTTTCAGGAATCAACAACCAACTCAAAATGACATCCTTGAGTAGACCACACGGCAATGACAACAATGTTTGCAAATCGTGTATAGCCATTTCATTACTTCATTACTAGGGTGTCGATCCATCGGCTCATTTGTATCAATAGGTATTTTCACTGATAACATATAGTACTGCTCAAAATGTAAGAAAACTCAAACTCGCCATCAAAAATAATAATCAAACAATTGTCTTTACATCGTGGATCTGTTAGTGAGCCAGTTGAGGAGGCTGGTCAATTTCGACCAAGTTGAGGAGTGCAAGTTTCGGAGCCATTTGGAAGTAAGAAAACAATTCAAGAAATCGAGACCAAAGCGGGTAGCTCTATAAGTTGACAAAATATGCATTAAACAACACCAGTCTAAAATGTGGCCCTATCACCTTGTCAAGGAGTTTGATTGCCTTATGCAGTGCTCATCTCCTCCTTAGAGTCGAATACATTTCACTTCCAGATTCTTATTTCAAGGTATTCATGTTGCATTTGTTCTCATAGTAAATCCGAACTTTGCGGAAAAGTAAGCTTTTGATATAGGATTCGGTTATCTAGCTCCTTGTTGTGGTGGATTTTCCAAGGAGATAATTCACTACGTTAGAACTCACAGATTAAGGAAAGTAACAAATCCTCTGTGTTTGTGTCATCTCCCAATCCATATTAGACTTTAGTAATAATTTAACAAAAATCATAATTTTGCTTGAATTTATGTTTAATGAGGGCGTTTACATTTGTAGGCTCTAACTAACATTTCCTGCTATACAATATCCTTCTGACTCAATAGGTTTTAGAGAAGCAAATAAATCTTCATGATTACCAACTGAAAGGTTCAGCCAGTTGAATTCAATTTGCCTAATCTCTCAACAGCCGGATGCAAACATATATTTACCTATATGTTCCTATATATATACTTATGTATTTACCTGTAGATAAACATTTGTTATGACAAGTTATCTGTAGTTCTTTCGGGGACTTCTCTTGACGAAATCCGCAGAAACCTTTGCCCTTCTCAAAGTTGTTTATGCCTTAGAAGGCCAAATCTTGCAGAGTAGAAGCACCTATGATTTGAAAATCCCATAAGCAATCAAAAGCTGACCTGTTTTAATGTTTTTACTACTTATGTTTTTAATCTCTTTATTTGAAATAACTATTTTGCAGATGTTCAAAAAATTATTATAATAATATAAAAATTGCAGATTTCTTGGACTTGCAAAGAGGAAAATTATTGGTGCTCGTATGTAGGCGCCAGTGTAGCAGAAACTGCCCACTCCCATTGGATGCTTGGTTTTTAAGAGGTACTCTCTTAAAACAATGACTTCCATCTTTGAAAGAGAAGCTAAAACGTCCAAGTTGAAGTTGTCGGCTTAGTAGAACCGCGGGATTCTAAAAATTGCCGAATAAGTGGCTAGAAACATCTACTCATTTTGTAAATATGAATGAGCGAGCTAAAGTGGAGATTTCACAGTTCACGAAAATGAAGATCAAACCTGACGATGCCCTATTTAGTTTGACGTTAAGCTTCTTGATACAGACTTATCCTGCGTTGTCAGTTCAGCTTGTATTAGTAAATAAGCGTAGTTCAAACCTTACAACGCTTGGAATTCATCTCAGTGGTATACAATTTGAGAAATAAGCTCATGTGTTTAAGTCTTTTTTGCAAATTGGTGAATTGTCTTGGACCAAATAGGCGAAATATTAGCATTACCCTCGTATATTTCATGGACATGTATAAAGGTTGATTAGTTCGACATATCGAACAATGCCACTCAGGTTTTAAGGTGGCGTCTGAGGCATGCGTGGTCAGAGATAAGTTTGACAGTAGACAGGCATCAAGATGTCTGATTTGTTGAGCAAAAGGCTGAACATACTCTGGGTGTCCACTGTGACCTAAGAAGTATACCGATAAAAGACCCATTTTCGCCAGTCGTCGGTCATAAGTCCATCCACCAAAAACGGTGAAACGAATCATCGTGAATGGAGAGAATTAGCAGAAGTCAACTCGGGATGATTGTTTTCAGATAAATAAAGGGGAGGTACCTATTTTCCATGTATATGACTTGTTCTGAGTTTTTGAAGAGGACGATAAGAGTTTGATAGTTTGAGCTGAGCTTGACAGTCAATCCCAGTTCTCCTGCTGGATTAGCTGGACTAAGAGTCTTCTTGGTAAATGGGTCCCTTACCACGGGAGCCAAAACCATGGGTGCCCAAAACCATAGAGTAATGAGAGAGGAGAGAAAACGTCCATCCCAGAGAGAGCGTTTATTGGTGCGCTGCTGTGTCGTGTTTGTGAAGCCAACTGCGTTGTATGGTTGACCTATTTTATCGGTCAACAACTTGGACAAGTAGATAAGGCCAATGAACTCACTTAGTTGAGGGGGAGGGGTGGGGGGTTGCCATGTACATGGGTAGCAGGGTGCGAAGATACTCTCATGTAACCGTGGGGTCACTACACACACATTCCTCTTCTCCATAAACTGAATGAATGTATCCAACCATTTCTCACTGTTGTAACACTAGGTTACTCAAATCATTCTTGTGTACCTCCATACTAGCGGAGTTCCGATGAAGTGACCTAACTTTAATTTATTGCTCTGCAACATAAAATCTTCATCAGTTCAAGTGTGCTTCTACAAGACAAATTCTTAGCTCCATCAGACACTGTAAAATTCTCCTTAGCTTTCAATCAGTTTCGAAATGGCATATTACCAAGAGAGCAGAACTTATGGGGTTAATTCATACAGAGATAGATAGAGAGATATATAGATATGGGTCGCAAAACGCATCAAGTGGCCCTAAAATGTTGAGGACAACAATGTATTTATAGTTAAAAGAACAAATCAGACATTGATTAGACAATTTCAAATACATTTTCACCCCTGGCAATTAGTCTGAATGACTTGCGAGTATCACTCTCTAATTTTCAACCATCGTACTACCAAATTGTGACCACAAGGAAGGAGAGAATTTGCATTTATCGGTTTCTCTCATAAGTTCTGTCTGAAATTCTCTTTGAATCTAGCAAGGCTGAAAACTGATTTTGTATCTGGACGCCTTTGAACTAATCCAATTTATTTGTAAAGAGCAGATTGAAGGCCTGCTAACAAGAAAGTACCCAAGAGCAGTTTGAGGCATATCATGAATTATGAGTTCATGAACGGGGCAACACAGTAACCTCAACTCAGCTTGTTGAGATGAATGTTCGAGGACGGAATGACTTGTCGGAAATGGTTGGCGAGATGCATGAGTGGGGATTTCACCCACTACGAAAATGGAGGCCGAACTGGAAAATCAGTTGAGTTTGATGATGAACTGACGATGAGCTGCTGCTTGAAGCAGCAGCCCTTGAAGTAGCCTATCCTGTTTAATCAGTTGAGTTTTATCAGTTGAGGTATCCAAATACTAGAGGGTGCAGAGGAACAGCAGTTTCCAGCATGTTTCATAGCTTAGCAGCTTTGTAGTGTGTATGAAAATGCACAAGCTTGTTAAGTTTGATTAAACTGACTTATCTGTAAACAACTGGCAAAATTAGATTAGGCCAGTGAACACAATCCCAGAGATGCTTCGGGGAAACTGCACTCACGGTAAATGGTTGCAGTAATTCAAGGAAATCCGCTGTGAATGCACACTTGAATTTTCTGTTACGCGGATATCTTCCGGTAGCCAAGCCAACACAGTCGTCGCAACTACATTGGGGTCTAGAAGTTAATCATACCTTCCTGTTGCGTTGCGTTCTCCGTACTCAGAGCACTGAGCACAACCTCTTACTTTGAGGTCATCTCGATAGACCATCGTGATTCATGACATCCTTCACTCACTCCTTCGATGCAAGCATTTATTGTTTACAAAATCCCTACTCTTAACAAACTTCCAAAAGTCGTCGTCGTCAAAGAAGGAAGATGAAGGGCAAGAGAGAGCAGGGGAAGAAGTAGGAGGTTGCTGTCTTGTCACTTTTTCCATTAGCTTCCAAATTGGGCTGACTTTTCAAAAGTAAATGCCGCAAACAAAAACACCTCTATAGTGAAGAGAAAATCACAAGTGCTTTTGGAACGTCAGGTCTCCGCCTTGGCAGACAGCTGTCTGTCATGATTTTAATGGGTGGTGCGGGAGGGCGGGGATGGAGGGTGAACCGGTTCAAGGAGGAAGGATAGGTGATGGATGGTAGAGGGGCTATGGATCAAAATATGGTATAGGAAATTAAAAGAATGAAAACCAAGGCTTGGGCAGAGACAAGTTCCAGAATCAAACGTACTGCATTAAGAGGACTAACTAAGTTTACTACAACTCGGGGTCTTCTCACCACTTCGGCCAGACCAGCCTACATCCAGTTGGGACTTTGTGCCACTTTTCGGCTGTGGAGAACCAAGCTGTTTTTCCGGCAACCGGAAAAGCGGCCGGTAAAGTTTGGCCCAAATTTGAGTTTTACCAGAGCTTTTGCAAAGAGGATTTAGAACTGGACCGCAAATGAGAGTATCCTATTTAGGCGGATTATCTTTCTGACATTTTGATGTCCACAAACTTCCTTTTGACTCCACGGGAGGGTGTTCAAATCGGCCATGGCGCCCTTGTTTCGTTCCTTTGGCAGCATTTTATGAGTTGCTGCTGCCGCCAATGACGGAAGTGTAAAAAAGTGCGAGGTGCTATTTGCCATGAACTTTGTTCTTGTTTTTGGAAAAGACACCTTTGGCTCGGCTGGAGGAAGTTTGGTATTGAATCCCCGAGTTTTGCCCGTATTTTGGGCGGCAGTGGGGGCTTAGCAGTATTGGTAGGCATTACTTCAGTTGCCATTTTGCAGATCAAATGTAGCGTTCGTTGTGTTAGCCACAAAATCGCAGATTGAAGGTACTTGGGATTCGATCGTTAGAATACATCGACTTTGTCAGCTGATTGTGGCCTTCTACACGAGACTTGCTCTTAATTAAACCAATTCCTACATAAAACGCTTTTCGCATCACTACACCAGTGCACTACTACTATGAAGAAAATGCACACTTTAGCTCGTTTATTGCATTTCAAAATTCGCCTTGTGAAAAAAGTCAAATTGCATTCCATCGCCTTAAACGAGGTCGCTGTAATGAAAATTGTCCCTAAACATTAACTGAGGAATTTCAATGGAGACTTCGATTCGACTGTGGTTTATAGAAGAAGCTAGCAGCACAACGGACGACGATAGAATTGTGCAGACAATCCACAGAAAGGGGTTCTGGTGGCCCACTTGGATTTCGGGCTGACCACTTTTATTAAACCCTGGATGATAACTAGTTTGCCCAGTAAGTAATAGCCATGTGCACAATTGGTTCCCTTTCTGTCATTATTAAGGGTGGAATTTGTGACCTGTGTTGCGAAATGTGGAGTCATTGCATCAGCCTAGAACGACAAGCACCGAAAAACATGACAGCTGGGGAAATTGGGTTTGATTTTTCGAACTGGCACTAGGGATTCCCCTTACTTCTAAAGCACTATTACTGATTTATTTGTGCGTATGAACGCAACTTGCAATCAATGATTCATCACACCATTGTCTTTTCAAGGAAAAATGTTTCAAGTAGTCCTTATTTGTCGAGAAGATGGACCTTTAGTCTCAGTGGCTTCAAGTGTGGATTTAGACCCCAAACGCGTTTCCAGAATCATGTTTATATTATGTTTCAAGTACCACAGCGCCCTGTAATAATTAAGTGCAAGAATTCAAAGGCAAGCTATCCAAAATCGTCCAGAATTGTTTTCTTAGCCTGCATGTGACATACTTAAATTACAAAAAGCCTCTGATGTCATTGATTAATCATTCTGTAATTAAATTATAAGCTTCACTGCCACAATTACATTGATATAAGAGTCCACTTTTTTCCAAATCAGGCGTTTTATTACTTCTTTTACAACCAACATTGATGAGAATAATATAATAGCAGAATTTAGGTTAAAATCACCTTAAAACTAGATGTGATAGTGCACGTCAAAGTAGAAGACTTAGACACAACCAGTTACTGAGCATGAGTATCTACGGTGTTTTTACAGCCGATGTGCTTTATCCGGGAAAAGTTGCATGACGTCCATTCCCGACGTGCCTGTCGAGGCGCATTGAAGTAGCTCCAGATAAATGTACCTCTTCGCTGGTTCAGCCAGGTAACCCTGGGTCAGAAAGCTGCTCATGAAAAATCGAATCGACTCGAAGAGAACTAAAACCTTCCTGAGTCTTTCCTCGCCATTGTTGTCGCTGTTGAAGTAAATGCCGATCGACGTAGCAAGAGCAGATATGACCGACTTCTGTTCGTCATCCAATTCGCCATTATAATCCACACCTATTTGTGCAAGAAGATTCATTTATTAAAATATGCTTTTACTAGGAAAGTTACTAACAAAATGTGAACTTACAAGGTTTTATTAGAAAGAGGACCACGACGGTTGCGTGGTCAGCGCTACTGAGTAACTTTTCCTTCAAGTCCACCGCGAGACGCCGCAGTAGCTGAGAATGTACATCCTCCGAGGAGCTAATAAATCGATAGGCTGAGTACCTTGATTTGCCTTTGCGCAGGTTAGTGCTTCGCAGCGCTTGAATAATGAGTCTGCACAGCATTGCTGACTCGAGCATCATCACCTGATGACGTGAACTGAACTGTACGTATGAAAGCAAGGATTAAGTCATCGCAATCATTGAAATCTAGAGATATGGCAAATTGATTTGCGTACGGAATTCCAGATTTTAATGCACCCTGATAGAGGCTGCATTTCACGGACCCTGTATTCACGCATTTTCTGAATTGCCTCGTTAAAGTCCCCTCGGTACGACTTTAGAGACTACAAAGCACAAAAACAGAAAATGAAAATAAGAACAAACAAAGGTGTCAGCTAAATTTTCAACGGCAGGTACACTTGTGGGGTAGGTTCTGTCCCTCTTGAAGTAGAAATTTGCTACTACTTGGAACGCCGTCTTGAGATCACTTGGGGGGTAAAAGAAATCCTTCAGTAAAAAGGGGGAGCATCCAACTTGTGTTGCCCAAGCAATTTCTCGATGGCACCCCTCGTGAAATGGTCGTGATGAATTAGAGGAACTCGAACAGAATCTCACATCAATTGACAGTTCATTTTTACCCTCGGAACCTACAGTCGTTCCAACCGGATGTGTTATCTCTGTTCCGAAGGTATTATCAGCAACTATTCGAACTTCGGGAGCGGATGTCATCAAACCCTTCCAGGCATGGCTGTCGAAATCGTAGAGGCATTGAAAGGTCCAACGGCGAATCTTGCTTTGTATAGGGTTCACGTTGTGGTCTAGACGATGAAGGCTGCATCTCCAACGGCACTTCTATGACTGATCCGGAGAGAGGAGGGACGTAAGGCCGTTCGAGGATTAAAGTCAACGGGTGCGGGTGTGTCGGGCCCTCGTGGTATCTTTGAGATGGTTCCAAGGGAGTATAAGGCGATATTTCGTATGGAGAGGGGAAGCAAATCGGGAATGACGACGACGCGGTCGAAGATCCAGACTGCGCTGATGTCCCTTCCTTTCTAGCTCCCATCATTATAGTGCTTGGCTTAATTGGAATGTGGTTCTGTGTTAAGATCTCCCTATTTCTCAAGTCTAAAACGCAGAAGGTGCGTATCTTCAGCTATCATTATAGACTTAAGATGTGCAGATTGCAGAAAAATTAATTGATTACATTTTAATCTAAAGGGTTAGTTACTAATACGTGCCTAAATATAATGTCGTGGGCAGCGTAAAGACTTATAAAATTAATACAAAGCGAGCGAAGATTAAATTCAAGAGAAAATACCTCTCTGGCCAGAATTTGGGGGCTGTGTAGGGAGAACCGCTCCAATGCTGGAGGATTGCTCAATGATTTGCGGAACACTGTTACAGAGAGGAATGTAACTAGAGGTGCCAACCGTGGACGGTCTTGGTTGATTATCAGCAAGGGGTAAAACGTTTGATGGCCCTGCTAGTTGGGCTTCATAATGAGGGCCGCCGTTAAAGCCAGGCAAGCTTGACAACGTTGGTGTTTCTGTAGAAGCACTAGTCGTGCTGGCGACCGACGGTTGGTGTTGCCTCGAGTTCGCTTTAGAGGAGGACCTCTGTAAGTTGTCTGCCATCTTAAACTACTCAAATCATCCGATTCGTCACTATTTATGCTTTTTGACATTTAGCCCGTTTGAAATTAAATCTGTATTATCAATCACCATTGGTCAGTCCTGAACGGTTAACTGATTATGCCGATAAACTTTCAATAAGCTTTCAACCTTCGGGTTGCAGAGAAAATGAATTCTTGTCTTTTCATAGTGAAGTTATTGAGTAAAAATTGCTAGTGTGAAAAAAATCAGATTTCTAATCATAAAATTGGTAATTCTGACTTGGTGTGAGAAGTTGGTTACTTGTAATTCGCGTATGAATTAGATTTTGAAATCACAGAAAACAGTGAGGAAATCATATCTTTCAAGACCACGAAAGCGGTGTATTTATCTTCCTTATGAACGATTAGGAAAAAAATGCTTTCTGTGGTAAATGGAAAAGGGTTATGTTTGGATCAAGACAATATACCACCTCTCTCTCACAGAGCAAGAATCGCACAAAAAGAGTCAAAGATAAAGTGTGTTGGGATACAAATCCCCATTGACCTTTCTCTCTTGAACTTGCTCTTCCTTCAGACGGCCATTCATTAACTATCCTTTCGAATTTTAATACGTAACAGCTTTTGCAACCGAATCTGAGGGTCGAAACTAACAGTTCTGAGCACTTTAAACTGAAAGCCAAAAGAATTTACACTAATAAGGACATTTAAAATATTAATAAGAGAGAAAGAAGTCAAGAATAATTATTGAAAGTCCATTGAAGACTGAATTCTAGATATATAAAGCACCTGTTCATATGTTTTAATCAATAAAATATCGAAAGTAGAACTAACAGGCTGACCCAAGTGTTACTTATATCATGCCTGTGTTTACGATGACATTTGTGCTTAGGCAAACGTATTTTGGTTCCATTAATGCAAACAGCCGTATTGGCCTCGATTGCCTCACTTTTGGGGCAGTTTAGGGTTATAAAATGGATTATATCTTATTAAGATTGTTAAATGAATTTGTAATGAGACTGGCCTAAGCCTTGATTTCAATTACGTAAAATACAATGTGAATTTCTGATACCTGAATGCAATAAACTGATGTGCGCCGATGTTGAGGTCTTATAAGTGTCACTGTAGTGATTTTAGACCTTGCTCAGTGAGAAATATCGCAGCATATTATCTTGGAATGAAGCACAGAAGCGTCACCTATTTTTTGCCTAATAACTTCTACGAATTCAGGCTTTACCCTTTTACGACTCGTTAAATCTTATGCAGCGTCTGAAATCGGCTAAGCAAAGTCAATGAAAGTGCGCGTGAAATGTGTTGCATCGATACCAATAATATGGAATACAAACCTATGGAGTAGGTATGAAAGCATTCAGGTGCCCATATTCTTCAATTTGAAAAAGCAAGCGGGGATGACCGAGAAATCCGGAATCAAATGGTTTAAGTACAAAAGGTTCCTCAAAACTGAATGCTTTCCTCCTACTTTAGCAATATGTGTGCTTGCACTTAAAGACCATAACTCAGCTATCAAGAGAAAATCCTTTTATGCATATCTTGAAAATTAATATATTTAAAAATTATTCATAATCTGGATAATAAAAATCATAGTGTGAGCCTAAATTGACCAGAAAAGGCGTATTATTTTTGACTTAAACAGGCGTATTAAGCTTTTAAAGTTGAATGTGTATTCCATCCATGAATAATTATTCCAGCCAGCATTTAAGGCCCGTCGATCTCTTTCCACCAAACAACCCTTTTTAATGAAAGATGGTTGCTTCAACAGAAAAGAGAAATGAAGTAGGTTAAAACTTATTGGGTTGGAGATAAATCAAAAGTGATACACCAAATGTGTATCCTTGTTTACATATTCTGAAAGTGTTGAATTATAATCAGCAATCTGATTAGGGTTCCTTGGTTTTTGCGCTGAATTTAAATGCCGCGTTTCAAGAGTGGATTAGTGCATCCTAAATAAATAAATAAATATAAAAGAGCGATTGACTGGGTGATTGCTCCATTTTCAAAGAAGTGTACATAAATTTACCTCCTTTAACGTTCACTGGAACCTCAAATCCGAGAAACCGGTAGAGGAAGTACGCTAGTCTCGTTATTTGGACTATCAAAGAGTTCACTTAAAGACCTGACTCTGTGGGTTTTTCTTAGGGAAAAATAGCTATGGTCAAGATACCATCATAGATTTTTTGTTCCGGGAAGTGGGTTTTCTTTGTTTCGTGGTGACGAAATGATTTAAATCTACTTGGCTAAGAGAGTAGCTATTATAGCCACTTCAAAATAATTGCTAAGCACAAACTGACTACACATGACTGCAAAAACCATATTAATTAGTCGGTCAGTGGTCCTACTAAGGGTAACAGTGATGCACTACTGAGTGCAAAGCCTTGTGCAATTCCCCATTGACCGGCGAGTTTAATATTTCCAGTC
>JAUOZQ010001075.1:0-18774 GCA_030710315.1 Anomotaenia brevis
CGGATTTCTGATAGCGCTCCAGAGTCCCCGTAGCTGGCTCACAATTTGGTTCTGCTCGAGTTTGAGGATGTGCAAGTACGTCAAACAAGCTTTCGTCGGAGATAATGTAATTGCAGCCGCAGGCCAGACATTGCACCCCATTCTCCACGTTCTCTTCGTCAACCTTACACTTTGCCTGCCTTATCCAACAGGTCTTGCAAAAATAGTGACCACATCCCAGTGCCAGTAGTTCATCTATTACACCTAAAAGACCATTGCTACTTAATACCCAACAGTAGAACACATATTTGCAATCGATCAAATACACACCCACCTGATGGGACCTCTTCATAGCACATCTCACATTCACCATCACTTGTTCCTTTCACTACCGAAAGCTCAGTGGGACAATCTGGAGACCAGCCATCAGGTTGGTGTTTTTGAAGACTTATGACGGGCGCATCGCTCATATTCTTGTCAATACCTCTCCAGATTGTGGCTGAGAGGAACTTTGCAGGATTTTCGTACTCGAGAAAGCGTTCCAGGAGACCATTACTGTCCCATCGAAATCGACTCAACAGAAGCCGAATGAGGGTCTTATCGAGGGGTATCAAAGCCTGCAGCTCTTCAGTCGTCTGGTTTATCATGTCAATAATGTCACCTGACGAAACTGTTTTAATACTCTGCGAGGAAGAGAAAATCGAAACAAATTATACCAATGTCACCGATAAAGTCAGGCAAAATATAATAAAGAAGTCAATCGCTTGTGTGGATGTTATTCAAAGTCGACTCAAAATAGTAAACCTACAGGACTCTAAAGCTGTACCATTGTTTGAAAGCCTGGGTATTTATGTACAAGTAGATTTGATGGGATTTAAGAAGTCGAGGAACCAGACTCACCAAATCTTTGTTCTCAACTGAGCTTTGGCACGAGTAGAAATTATTTCCAGCCTTTGCCATAGTTGTGTTCTTGAAAACAGAATGCGGTTTACGAATTCCCAACTGTGAAAAATATGCCAGAGGACTTGAAAAGTGAAGGAAAGGAAGCTTATCCGGACGTCCCAACAACTTACGTCTGACCTGAATGCAGGCGATTCGAGCTATGCGGCCTTTCGATTTCACAGGCCATCAAATTGCATGCACAAAATACCAGCCATTTAGGTTGATTACCTATGGGTTCTCGGCTTTGTTTAAACGAGTCGTTTGCTTCCACACACAAGCGCTAATGACTTGGTGACCTTAAACGCATGCGGAAGCGGGGGTGGCTAGAAAGAGGGGGTCGCTTCTGATCCGAACAGGTGATAAAAGTCGCCATAGGATTGGAGTCTTTCCAATCTAGAACAAAAGACAGGCGGTGTCATTCCTTTGCCTCCTGTGCTGATCAGCGGCCTCGATTTCATTGAATTCAATTAAATGGAAATCTAACTTCATCAGGCGTGATAAGCGTGAAGCTAACATATTGGACCTCTCTACCTTACTCGTAAATTGTATCCTTTTCTTAGATCCAGCCCCAAATCAGTTCAATGCACTTTGCGGGAACTTTCACTGCCACTGATCCTCCCATCACGGATGCACCCTCCACCGAGTATGAACATTCCGGCGGTCTCCCAAGAACGACAAGCACCTACTTTTAACCCACTTGATGCCCTTTAACACACTTTTTTATGATAAGTATCACCTCACTTTGTCCCCATAGAGTCTGTCCCCCGGCGAGTAGAATCACAGGAAATGCTGAATGCAGCAATGAATACCGAGGCTAATTCACAACTTCGTGAGTTGCTCTTTCATGCTGTTGACAGCCAGATCAGTTCAGCGTGTGGTGGTGTGGTATATGCTGATAATCTATTTTTGTCAGTTGCTTTCTCGGGTACAGCTGTGCTCATGGCCCATCAGTTGCAGCATCAGCAGCAACGTTTTCGCAGGCCCAGTCAAGCAGCCGCAACGGAATGCCTGTTGATCCACCGACCACCAACTTATTTGTTTTTCATTTGTCTTGGGAGATGAAAGAAGAGGAACTGCGTGGTCTCTTCGCTTGTTTTGGAAAAAACTAATTGTCCACTTTGTTGACTACCCTAACTTAAAAAAATCTTTTATTTACATCGAATCCTTGAGGGGGTCAGCTCTCAAGGAATAATCGAATCCGATCTAGCCTAAATATCTACGAGACTATTACCTTAAACATATGAGGAGTCCGAAAGCCAGAGAGGGAGAAATCAAAACGTCAGATGACGCTTTCGTATTGTGGGGGTTCGTCTTACCATATGCTGTGTTGCGTTTAGATTAAAATATTGCTGATTTTGGGGTTAGTGAGTGACAAAGCCACCTATTTTTTATGTAAAATTTTGTTATAAATTATCCATTGCGCATGCGTGCCTAATAAAACAATTATATTATATATGTATGGTAAAATGAAGGAATTTTTTCTCAACTATAAGCGCATTTAAAGAAAACCAACAATCTTGGAAAAGATTACCTGAGGTATTTTTATATAATGCACTTAGGTCTCAACTAATGGGATATTCTCTCCATAATTAATATGGGTTTTACCTCATACCAGACTCAGTCCATTCAGCCAGCATTTCAATATTGTGGACACGTTTAATAATATATCAGAAATATTGACATTTATTTATTTTACAACGTTGGATAAGCTGAGAGGATTGACTCGATTTTTTGATTTAGTGAAATTTAAACAATTAATAAGCAATATACGTTTAGTAGCACATCAATGCACTTATAGCAAGGAGCAAAGTGTCGAGTATTTTTACTTCTGGGCAGATAATGTAAGAAATGTACCCAATAAGGGAGGACGGATTGCCGACCACAAGAACAAATATCAGCGCGTACACTGAAATCCTAACTTTGCATTTATTTAAGGCGAAATTTATTTTAAATTTCATTTTCGTTACGGCATCTCATGGTGGACGCATGACTAATTAACATGAGTGCATGACCAACATGACTAACAGCTTCCAAAATTGTGACTCACTGAAATCGAACCGCGGTTGTGGGGTTGGGGAGTTGATGATTTTGAATTTTTATCTTGAAATTTGTGTATTTATTTAACAATTAGAATTTAATATTTATCCCCCATAACCCCATGAAAGAAGTATCAATGAGGCAAAACTCCGTCGGGAATTGATTGTCATCGTCGAAATTCGTCTATTTGAAAAAGGTGTATTTGAAACAATTCGGCGAGATAGAGGAACAGAGAGATAGTCCCAACTTGGTTGAAAAATCAAGAATCCCATTACATCTATGGAGAAATATAATCTTTAAACGGGAACTTAAATGGGTAATTAGAGTTGAATTTCGTTGACGCCGCAATATGTCGTAGATCCATTTGTTGCGTTTAGGCTGGAGTCATTGAGGGTGAATTTGATGACACTCACGAACCAGTTGCGACATATGGTGAGTTACCGTGACGACATGTTTACACCCTCGACGTGAGAAGTATTCAAAATGTCAGTGAAAGTCTACGCATTAATGGTGATTATATCCTCAGAAGAATTGACCTGCTTGATTGCAGCTTGGAGGAATGGGGATGAAAGTGGTCGTGCTGTACAGGAGAAGACACCTCATAGACGAGGGAGAATGTGCCTCTGGTGATAAAACCAGTTGCTCTGTATGATGCGTATGTTTACGACATGATCGATTCCCACCGACATGTCAACTCATAATAATATCACGAGAATGACTGTTAAGACTGAAAAGGAAGTAAGGAGATGGAGTTATAGAAAGAGAAGGAGGAGGCGGAGGAGCAGGCGACAGGGCGAGGACGAGAAGGACGCGAGTGAAACGCCCAGGCTTAAAGAGAAGTCAGTGGCTGGATGATTTGTAGACTCAGAGAGAGCACCAGCAGCTAGGCAAATTAACTAGGATCGTCGAAGGTAATCTACGCTCTAATCTATGCTCTCCTATACCGAATCGTAATTTCGTCCGTCCAACTTCATGAAATAAAGATTTTTCGTGGACCGTTGATGGCGCGAGCATGGATCTGCTTAATGCCCTTCATATAACTGTAAATTAGCAATCGCTTTCATCCGCTATTTCTCACTACATAGCGTCTTTGCATTCGTCAATCATATCATTCCCAAAAAGAGTTGTGAAGTTACAAGTTTTGACAATTTCAGGAAAACAAAATAGAACAAATTCAAATGAAGGAGAATTGAAACAAGCAAGAAATGTAAAATCTAGAATCCATTTTAACTTATTAAAGAAGGAAATTCAAAAATAAAAGAAATTAGTTACACCCATCAACTGGGCGTTTGCCAATGGTGGTGTGACAATTTGGTGCAGCGGCTTCCTGCTGGTCAAGTATTCGCGGGTTCCTCTCTTGCATTTTGCTTTCCATCCACCCACTCCACAGGTACTCTGCTCTTAAGTCTGACGGCCTCTAGGCGATGCTGACGAGCATCGGTCTGACTGTTGGTGCTACGCTCCCTCAAGCTGAATTTTTGGAATTCGGCCGTGATTTCCTTCTCCTCCTCCTCCTTCGCCTCCTCGCCAAAGCCCCCACCACGCCTTTCCATAATCTGCGCAAAAGCAAAGTATCTGACGTTAGCACAAAGTCCGAGAAGGCACTACCTCAATTGATGATCAAAGCACTTACATCTTTGGGAGCTTCAGTGGAAAGGGGTGGTGGCCACCTCGATGACAGCCCAGTGTCCCACATTTGGCGTCGTCTAAGAGCTCGCGATTGCACATCCTTCTTGTGTCGACGTTTGTGGTCCTCCACTGCACTTGTCGGAGAAAAGGGATCTACAAAATGACGATTTCATTATTCCCTTGGCTGATGGTAGGCGGCGTTTTGGCAGGAGTGGGGGACATGTTGAATTGGATGCATCGGCAATTTCCTCAAATTCCTTTCCATTATATCTTGCATTCATGTTGTTTTCTTCGCCCCCGAAAGCTAGTGTTCCATTTCAATGCACATCATCATCTTGGCAAAATATCATTTTGTTGCTCATAAAACATGTAGTGTCGGCACAACCTGATCGTATTATGAGTGTGTGTCGACATTTCAAGTCATTTATACCATTCCCATACATGTCGAGTTGCGAAAGCGCAAATGATCTGCGCATTCAATGGGTTCCTTTCAGGTATCCCACTTTCATTGAGGTGTGTACTTCAATAAGCAATTAAATAACTCATCAGAAGTGGAATAAGACTGCAACTTGTAGATTTTGCACCAGCCATATCAACGGTCTTATCAACGGTCGTTATTCAAGTTAGAAGCTAATTGATCCAATTGTAGAGATTGAGATATTTTATAAATGATAAGAAATGGAAACCGCGAATTGAATAGTCAACCACTTTTGTACTGAAACTGGTAGTTTACATGCACTGAATCTCAGATATGGCATTCGATAATATATGAGATCACGCAATCCTTGATAATGTTTGATAATACCAAAGGGTAAAGTTTAAACAAGTTAAACTTATTTTCCTATACCAAATAAAGTCATTTTCAATACCCCATCCTAGTATTTTTTTCTTCGCAATTTTAAACCCTAATAGCCTAATTTTTACGTTACTTGTAAAGGATCAATTAAGGATGATTTTGCTAATAAGACTCTCATGTTTTTTTTTCAATTAAAGACTTTATTTTGGCTTTTTAAGATTATTAACCCAAATTACGAGATGCATGGTATGTAATCAAGAGTCACTGCGGAATCCTCCTTAATGCTTTATTTGCTTTGAAGCGATGCTCACAAACTTGTGTTTCCTAGATGGAATTGAAGGTCTCGGATAGTTCTTGCTATCGTTGAGCTCACTGTTTAAGTGTTATCTACTCTGAATCACTAATTGTGAAACCTGCTATTTTTGTGACATTTGTGCTCTATTAGGTTAAAAACCAACTTGCTAACCAAAGAGAATATTTTTTCTCTATAACCAGTAAACCTGTTTACTGAATAGGGGAGAATTGTTTCTCCATTTGGGTTATTTCAACTTGGAAGTATTTGCTTCCAACGTCTGTATTCATTTCCAAGTTCAGCTATCTTGTAATACCTCAAGTGTTTAAGCTGAAAAGAAATAAATTTGGGAAATGAAAGGAAGTGATTTCAACACAACCAAGTCATCATAGGCTTGTTCTTCGAGACCACCAACACCGACAAAACCATAGGTCTTAAGGCACCATCTGCATTGTTTTTGAAGCTTTTCCCTTTGGCGGAAGCATGGGCTTCTTTCACCTCTTTCGCCATCCACGAGTAGAAAGTGCCTCAAACTCAGTGTTCTAGCTCGATTGCAAATAAGTTCGTCTACTGTAGTGGTTAAATATTTCTTAGAACCACTTTAATAAGGCGATCATTGGTTATAAAAGAAAGTTTGTAACCTATTGTTAAAAATTTATCTCTTCGCTTAGACGGATTTTTTTTTCGTAAACTTTCTGTAAATTTAGCTTTGCAAAAGTATTGTTGTTATTGTATCACAGTGGTTGCTTCGTTTTGCCTGTGCAACGTCGGTACAATTGCTAGAAATCACCTCAGCAGTGGTGGATCACTGCACGGCGAAGTGCTCCAAATTTTCGAAGGGCTCCTCTATGTCTTCATTGGTGACTCTGAAATCCAACTTGGAGATCATTATCTCTGCACTCCACTTCCCACCATACCTTTTGCGTTGACTGAAAATGAAGCTGCCCGCGTGCCGTTGCGCAAATCAATTCCTCCTCTTCTAGTTCTCTAGACGCGAGGGAAAATAGCTATTGAGCATCTGAGCATCAACCACCATATATCCTTCGTACCTTTGGCCTGATTTGCTCCACTTGAAGGATGAGGACGCTTCGATGATGGATTTTAAGAGATAAATTCGCCCAAACTGAAATCCATAGCTTGACCACGACCAGACTTATTCATCGCTCTCCTGTTGAGAGGTGTCTGGTTAAACCCATTTAACATGTGACGCACTCAAATAAACACATTGCCCATTTAAACGACTAAGCATGCTTGTCCGGTGAATTCACCAACTAATAGGGTGGAATTCAAGGGCAGGTTTGCGTGGACAATCCGTGAAGGTGTCTTTTTGACTTTGTTGTTTGGTCTTATAAATGTGTTTTACACCTGCTTTTATTAAATTAGGAATCACTTTGATCAAATTTCAGAAGTTTGAAACGACTTTGATCAAACGCTTCTCGTTGTGGCTTATCTAAAAGTGCATCATGCATCCCATGACCAACCAAAGAGGGTAGAGTGCACGAATGCCCCAATTAGGTTTTCAGAGCTAACACTTTCCACCTTTAGAAGGTAAGGGACATGGAACAAAATAGTGGCAACACCTGTTATATCGTTATCATAATCTCTAATGTGTATAGCTGACAAATGAAACTTGTCTCTGTGCATTTTTTCTCATTGCCTATGTTTATCTCGAACAACCGATTTTTAAAGATATTGAAATAACAGCTCTACAATATATTAAGTTAGTGAATCAGTGTTAACCAAAGTCCAAAGGATTTCCACCGTGAAGTTGGATTATTTAAAACTGAAATCCAAACACCTCTTCGCCGTCTGAATCTTGCTGCCCTCGACAATCCACTGAAGTGGCTAACTTTAAATACGTTTGCTATGCAGATTAACAGCACTAAGCATTTTCAAAGTTGTCTGTATTATCTTAACCAAGGTAGATGTGATGGAAGATGAAAACCCGAGCCGGCAACCCCTTTGACTGCTGGGTAAACCTTCAGATTTATTTAATCCGGCTTCAACTCGTTTTTCCACTCCACTGAGCTGCACCTCCATTTCTCAGCTTAAGTATTCTGCAAAATTTTCCGATAAGCAAGCGCCCACCGCTCACCCTATACGATTTTCCTGTGCGAAATTCAAACTACTCTGCCACTTCACCTTCACTCTCTTCACCACGCGACGAGGCCAATACCGAATATTCAGCCTGATCACCCTTAGAGTTACGAATCTGCACTAGGTGCTGCAGGACCCCCTTTCTCCAATTGCTATTCCGATTCCTAGGGGCTTGACGCTGATTGAAAGCCTTAAACAATCGCCAGACATCAGTGGCCTCCGCTATACACTTTCTAAGTTTGTCAAGCTTTTGAATTCACCATTGATATTCAGTCATTAGGAATCTACTACCTAAACCTGTGTCTTTTTGCTGCTTTTTACGAAGTTTTCCATTAGTGTTTCAACCGATTCAACAACCGATTGATTAAACAATTTTCGCCTGATGTATCGCTAATTATGTCACACAGCGACCTTTGTGAAAATCGTATAAGTAGTAGTGGATGCCTAAATGAGTAAAATCTTCCTCATAGAGGCTAAATCATTCAAACAAGGAATTGAGAAGCACGAACAATTTCTAAATATGATTTAATGGTCCTTCTGCAACAGTTATGCCAATTTTCGATAAAAATATCTAATGCTCTTGTAACAGTGTTTAAAGGAAAACGCCACTTTAAAATCTGACTTAATGATAAGTGCTCTCACGAGCTATTTTCTACTTTACTAAAGGCGGTTTTGAATTGTGTAGTTATTTGAGACAATAGAATGTCAAATACCTATGAAATACCACCTTGCCTTTTATAGTCAATTTTACATTATGGAAATTGGATGCGTTCGCAAAGGCAAAGGATCAATAATTTACTCGTTGAAGTCAGCCCCGGTTTGGTTCAACTTTAGTATCGAAACGTGCGCTGTGTTGTTTTGATAGTCATCCTAACACTCCTCAGGACTTGAGGATGTCAGGCGATCGCACAATGAACCATGTTGACGTCTCTACTGAGGCAGTTTCTGTGGACGAAATGCTGACAAGGTATGAAGAACTGGTGGTACCACTCCATGACCTCCCAGGGTGATTTCCGACACATCTTCACTATTCCACTTTAAAAAAGGAATTTCCATGTTGCCGATCATAGGCCAACAATCGAACATGTCAATGATCGAGCCGACATTAAAATCGTAGATGCTTTCAGAAGCATTTCTTACGGAATTGAATAATTACTTGCATTCTATCCCCAATTATGGATTCTAGTCAACTCAGACCTCCTTCTTCTCCCACCCCCTGATTGCTGATTGCCGAAGATGATGACTAAATACCATCGAGGATGTTGTGAAATTCGCAAATTAATCTGTAACCACTTTTTATTGGATGATAGCCATTGAAACTTGTACTTTTAGTTTTAATGCAAGGACACATATGAAAAACCGTTGGGAGAATGCTAACAAGATTTGATAGCATTCTTAATACCAGGCAAAATGGTTGTAACGCCTTCAAAGAGTTGTAAGATTATCCTCTAATTCCTGTCAAAATTAAGACTTGATAAAACATGTGACCTTATATAAGACTTAATTAAAGATTCACTAATCAATAATAAGGAGAAGAGTTGGAAGATATTAAATCAAGATTTGATTTAATAATTTCCAGACAGTTGATGAATGGGCCTGAAACCGTTTAAAACTAATAATGATAAAGATAAGCAATCGTCTGCTATCAGCAAAAATTAATGGCGGGTTTTTCAATTGGCTAAACAGATCAAGCCTATTGAAGGGCTCTGCTTCAAGAGGCTAATCACCATGAAGCTCAACTGGAATTCAAGTATGATCCGCTTAAATATTCCCCACTTCCGAATCTCTCAAAACATCTTCAACAGGTTTTTTACTCGCACATTCCTCTCCGCAATCTAAGTGAACCCTTCTGGCAGCTTTATCGTCTTTGCCCACCAAATTCCGATAATTTTTATGGACGTAGCTACCTAGCGGTGGTAGTGGTGGTGTAGTGTGAATACTGTTAGTGTCGGTGGTGGTGATAACGTAAAGAGTGTTAGTGGCAGAGTTGGTGGCAGTGCTCGCAGTGGTGTCGGTAGTAGTATTTGTAGTAGAGGCGATTGTAGTGATAGTGTTCGTGGTGGTACTATTAGTGGTGGTAGTGTTAAAGGTAGAAGTGATGTTGGAATTTGTAGTTGTGGTGGTAGTTGGGTAGAGGTTTTACTAGTAGTAGTATTGGTTCAGAAGCATCCTCCGTTCTTGATTCAAGTAGATAAAACTGAGCCAAATCTTACCCATCATGCTAAGGGCATTATTAACTTGATTCAGGTTAAAGCTTGAGTGATACGTCGTAGATAAATGTTGCAAATCAGAGCGATGATGACATTTTAATCTTAACGGAAACAGAATGGACTTTTCTGAACCATACAGAACTCAGATATTTTACTTTAAATAATACTGCAACAGTAGATTCGCTTATTTGATCATTTTGCTTTGCTTGATTTCCCAGTCGGTTTCAATTTATTGCTTTAAGAGCATCAAAGAAACTGCTTATGAAAAGCAATAACAAGCATCGTCATCGATTTTTTCAAATTAGAATTTAAAAGTTTGATCTGAGTGGCCATCCTTTGCACGAAAAGTTTTGATAAACGATCATATATTAATAGAAAATGAAAAATTGCAAACATCACAAGTTGAATCTTACCTATTTGTATTAATGGTTCCGTTTTCAGGATATTCTATTTCTCATTTTTTCGCAAAATATGCCTTGTCAATACAGAACGGGAAATCTCGCACTCAATTTCTTTAAATACAAATAAGTCCTAATATAGCCGGTGTATATTTTCAAGTTAAACAAAATAGGCATTGATTGCACTGATATTCTTCACAGTTAAAACTATTCATCAATGCAATTCATATTTTGCAACTAAAAGGTAATTTTCGTTATTTTAATGACAAAATTAGTGCACTGCTTCGACGCCCATGTGGTGCACTTGCATCTGCATCCATGTGACTCCTGCCAGGAGTTGAACAAGGTGTGACAACTAATCTGGATTTAAAGGGGCCAACTAGCTGTGAGTTGATAAAAGTACATTAGATATTTTACCTCAAACAAAAGGTGATTGCTGGATTTTGGTGCAGTTGTCACAAATGTTCCTTTCCCTAGCGTCAGTTGCTCGACTCCGGTTGTAGGAGTCTCTTTACAATTGTTTGACCTGAAAAATTTTAATGGCGAAAATCTGACCCATCACAAACATTTTGTTGGCACGCCGGTTATTCTACGCTTGCCCATGGATGTTTACTTTGTGACTAGTCACATTCCTCTTTAGAGTGGTCATTTTAGACTATCCTGTCCTTTTGGTATGAGAACCCGTGCATATTTTTACTCTATACTGTGCGAAACAAAATCTTTCATTGGGATTTAATGAACCGAGGTAGCATCCCTAGCTGTGTTGCACTATGTCCAAATGGTCTATTTTTAAGGCATTTCCACCATTAGGTAGAGTTAAACTTCTTAATAAAAAAGCACCTCTTTTAAAATTCTGGAAAAACATCACCTAATTAACCCCTCGATTCTTGACAGTCAAGTAACTACCCATCTGTAAAAAAGATCAAAGATTGAGTCGTCTAATTTTCCACCATATACAATTAGAATACGCTTAATATTATCAAAAGAGAGTCTGTCAATTCGAAATGTTAATTACCACAAATATAAATTTAAGCAAAACTATCATGTCTGAAAGCCGGCAACGAATTTTATTCAATTAATTTTGCAAAAGTAGCAACAAAAAAGCCTTTGAAGTAAAGGTTCCATAATAAACTGCCAATTCCAGCAGTTAAGCTATTCCATTATAGCTTACAAATGTTGAAAACATGTAGCGTACCTATTAACCTGATTTACGCCGTTTAATAGCAACGGCCCACGCATGTCTCTCAACGCAATTAAGGCTAACCAATAGGAACAATGCAAGGAATTTACTCTACCAATCAACGGCGAGTTTTCCTTAGCTGAAATAAGTTGTAGCCTTAATAAGCCACAACCGGCGTGCTGAAATACACACACCTTTGTACGCTACGAGATAACGTGGTTCTGTCTCTCTTGGGTTGGGGATTATTGTAGTAGGCACAAACCACTACAAATTGGTGACCCCGCGTTTGAACAGTCTTGCACCTTCGCCTTGGAATCCTGCTCATCCTCGTTCCTTCCTATAACGAACACCACAATCCGTATGTACACTGATCCCAACCTCTCCGACCCACAAGTCCACGCCGTCTCATTGACGCTTCCCGCTTACATACCTCAGAACCCACAATCACGGTTCCTTCAGGTGGAGAATCTCTTCGAATTGCGCTCCATAACGAACCAGAAAACGAGGTATCTTCAAGCGTCAATCAATCTCCCCGGAGATGTCGTCACCCAAGTTCAAGACATCATGACGAAGCCTCCTATGGCCTTCCCGTACGACGTGATCAAGCAAGCTGTTCTGAGCCGCAACGCTGATTCCAAGGAGACCAGATTGGAGCAAGTCCTCTCTGGCCTCGAACTCGGCAACCGCACCCCTTCGCAACTCCTACGACACATGCGGAGCCTGGTCCCAGACTTAAAATTGGACGACCACGTTCTACGACAGCTGTGGATGAAACGCCTGCCAACCGACTTCACACCCATTTTGGCATTCGACATGGATAACTTCACGCTCGACCAGCTAGCCTAAATGGCTGACCGAGTTTTCGAATACTCGCGCGCATCAAGAGTCCATAATATAACCTATAAGGATCTCACAACCGACCAAATCGCTCAGCCCCTTTCGCGAATGGAGCTCGCTCTTTCGAACAAACGTCACGCTGACAGATCGAGAAGGCGCTTTATTCCAAGGAGAGGCGGACGGAGCGTCTCCAGAGACAACAACCGAATCTGCTATTATCATTGCACCTTCGGTGACGCTGCGAGGAAGTGCCGACCTGGTGCAGGTACTCTAAATCAACGACACCCAACCAAGGAAAACCCCAACGCCAGTCAGTAATGGCGACCGCTGTAACTGGCGAGTCTGTGAGTCTCCTCCTCTATGTCACCGACAGGAACTCATCCTTCAGGTTCCTCGTCGACAACGGTTCCGAAGTGAGCTTCCTCCCTCGCTCCATAGAAAAACGCCATCTTCTGCCCACCGGTCCCTCCCGCCAGGTGGCCAACCAGACAAGAATAGCAACGTACGGCCAGAAACTCCTCAACCTGAAGGTCGAGGTTTGTTTCGCCGATTTGAATCAGTTCCATTCGCGACATAGCATCGGCAACAACATTGCTTCGGCGTCATATAACGCAATGTCACCCCGGGTGGAATTTGGCCGAGCTAAGTGAAGACGGAATCTGCCTCTCTGGCGACTTCATGAGCCCTTGAAAACCTTTCAATAAATTGAGTAATCCACGACAAACTTCCGCCACTCTCTTTGGGTCTCTTTCTTCCATTAAATCCAACGGTGCCACCTGCCCCTGGAATCGTGTATCAGACAACAATTTCGTCCAGTTATAAATGATGCTGGGGCGTCCTTATGGATTCAGATTTATACCATAAGCATTAAGGAGGCATCGAGAAGTAACTATGTCGACCTTAGAGCCTAAATTGGAATTAACATTTTTAAGCTTACTAATGGCCAAGTCAGCCCCTTTAACACGCTGTCCTGTTAATTTCCAAATTCTTTGAAACAAAATAATCAAAATTGAGTGCAGCAAATGTTAAAATATCTTCAAATAGTTCAACTCACTGACACCACAACCCTCCGCTGTCTGCTTACGAAGGTTTAAAAGAGCGCAACGTGCACCTGCATGGCATTACGCTCAAGTTAAAACTCGAAGCGAATCTTTAATAACTCATAAGACTAAAATATTTGCAGAATAATAAAAAGTGGTGTGGCAAATTTAAAAGGAACAACATAGTTTGCAAAGCATTTTAGTGCCTAATGTGAAGACATTGCTAAAACATACATTTAAAAGTTAATAAATTTGTTGGTGAGACAGTTTTATCCTTTTTAAATATATGAATTTTAATAAGTAGCCTTTGTTTTTCAAATCTGTTAATTGCTTAAAATCCAAAACAGACTTTCAAGTATGAATTCGAATTTATTGCCTATAACATCGCATGTGATACCAGAGTATCATTCGGAGCTGGTTCCACCTTTAACGTTCCCTTGGTCTCTGCTCAGGCTCTCTTCTCGGCTCTGCTAACCTCCCGTTCCTTGCGATTCGCAGTACGGTAAATTCAACTTTGGTCGCCTATTACTCCTTCATAGTCAAACAAGCATCCTCTTTGAACTGATATTAAAAGTAACCACCTTATGAATCAACTTTTCTCACTGCAATTTAGGGGTGGTGTATGTTTTCAAGGCGCTATTTCACCCAAAGAATTGCTGAGAAGTAACTATTAAGTAAATGGCTGTTTTTTAATGTGTGACATTTACAAAGCTAAAATAACCAGATTAAATGGGGCAGTTTTGGGTACTACCTCTATTGTTATTGCTAATAACGTTTAGCCTGGATGCCGGGGGCATCGAGGTGCCCCTCAGCCAACAGGGTGTTGGCCGACGCGTCCAGAGCCTGGATCTTGGTCTCCTGTACCGTGATGGCGCGGTTGAAATTCTCGTGCTTCTTGATGAGAGCGTCCACCTTGTCCACATCGTTTGGGTAAATTTGGATTGGATGGCCAAGTTAAGGGCAAGGGAAGAGCCTACAACGGTGAAACCTAAGAATCAAGCATAATATAAAACGGAAATAGAAATTCAAACCCGCCAGAATCAAACTTTTAACCATATCGCTTGTAGCGGATCCCAGGTATGAATAGTCACCAGTTAAATTAAGTCAATAAGTGTGCTTTGAAGTTAGGGATTAAAGCCAGTTGATGAAGGCACCTGGATGCAACGCTTGGGCAGAGCCGAGACGACCTCTTTCTGCAGAAGTAGGATGATGCTGTCAGCCTCTTGACTGAGCTTGCCGATAACAGTAAACTAGTTTGAGCTCAAATGAATTTCATTTCCATCTCATCAGGTTTCACAATAAACGCATTCATTACGTTCAGATCTTTCATTTTCTAAAATAGTGATCACTGCAAAGTAGGGCTATTTCAACGAGAGAAGCGTTGTGGTTTTCCATAGCCAGCTAAATTACACTACTCAATTAAAACTTGGTACCTTTACTAAAAATGATCGCGTTCTACTTGCTTCGTAATTAGCAGTAGCAAACCCTGCTAAACTTATGCTATAGTAATGCCTCGATTTTCATGTTCAAGGCTCTCACTTAATAAGCATGAAAATCGTAGCAGTCCGACTGCCTCAAGTTTCCCTGATACGCCATGATCATTACGCCATGCGGCAGTTTCATGATCGACCAAAAGGTACTTACTATACAAGGCAAGACGTAGATGACAAAAGTGACACTGGAAAGGGAAAGGCGTATTAAAATTAACTCGAATCACTCATAATCTCGCCAGACTTCCAACGTTATGGTGACAAAAAGACCTCTCCACCAGGCTTGAGATCTGACAGAGCTTCCTGCTTCACAAACGGTCGTCCTTCTAACGACGAAACAGTGAAGACAGTCATCACTCCAAATGAAAGGTCAAAGTAGCATTTTTGTGATAAAAGAAATCCAGATAAAAGAAACCGAGTGATTGGAAACCCTCCTGCGGTGCGACTGCGGCAGGAAAGGTTTCCACTCCACTCGTCCATGAAAATATCATTAGTGGACAGGGCGTTAGAGGTGAAGAGTTAGTCTGATGATGAGTGAAAATGGTAGATAATGGGCCTATGGTGGATGCAATCAGTGAAATTCGAAAGACATGGCTGGCGTAGATGACCATTTGGACAATAAATAGGCTTCCAGAAAAAAAGAATTACGTTTTAATATTGTGTCGTGACTTCGTAGCTGGCAAGTTAATTAGGATAACGTTGAAGGTAGAGTGATGACTTAGGCATTTGCTGCATCGTAAGATGATAGGAAGAGCTTATTTGCCTGATACAGACGAATCAAAGGTCATTACTCGACAATTGACGAGTGGCTTGATAACAAAGATTTCACCTTCTCCTTCAAATAAGCGTCTACTAGACTAATTTTCAAGAGCTTTTCATCAAAGCTCAAAGTAATTGTGTGGATATCCTTGACAAATCAGAACGATTTCGGTTGGGAAGTACGATTTAAGGCATCCAAAAATGGTTTGCTATAAAAATGGAAATTGACATCAACAATTTGCCATAAGCACCATGTTTCAGATATGTAAAAGTAGTTGCCCTTAACTTTAAAATGATATCGAAATAACCGTTGAATAAAAATGATGCAATTTTCCTGACTGTTCTTACATGTAGGCCATATACTACTTAAATAGTAGTGTAGACTTAAGATAATTTTTTCGCACCTGATTGTACGCAACTAATTAGTTAAAAATCGCCCAATTTTTCCTCATGTAATAAGCCGATGAAGTAGTAATTAGCCTATGACAAATTGGGAGTTTGTGGGTGGGCAGTACTACCGTTTTCGGACCAAGGTTAGTGAAATGAAAGGGGCAGATCACCAGGTCACCTGGTCGAATTTATCATCGTAGTTGTAGATTAAATGAATTCTTGAGGGGCCCAAGCGGGCCTTAAGGTACCACTAAAAATTGGTGACTTTGTGTAGGTGCCCTGTGTGCTGGGGGTGTCAGGTTTGAGCCGGCGTCTATGCTACCGTTTGGCGGCTTGAGGGCAGGCGAGGGATCTTCTGTAATTGGGTCTAAGTAAGCTTTGGTGCTTATTTTGATAAATAGGACACCAAAAATTACTTTTTTGTGGTAGTATAATAACAGCATAGAGATTTTTGTGGTGTATCTCCCATTAAAAAGCATTTATTTTGAGGAGTATTCCGTAATTGCATTGCGATTCTTTGAGATGGGAGGAGGAGGCGTAATACCATGCACCATTTAGTCTTGAAAGAAGTATATTGAGTTGTAGCAGATGTTAGATTTTGGGGACAAATAAGCGCATATCATTGCTGTGGTAGCTTTAGCTGGCAAGGGTCTAAGTGCTCCATGTCATGGAAATTACTTTGATTGTTGATGCTTAAGCAAGATGTTCTGCAATATTTGATTTAGGTGTTTTCGCTTCTTTTGATTTTCGTGGACTATGATGGGACATCCTGGTATATTGGAGGGTACCATGATTAGTTGTAGTGTGGCTCTTAATTGAGCACATACATCCTGACGAAAGCTTAAATTTAATGAAAAAAGACACTCTCGATTCCAAGATCCTCCTTAAATTTCTTGGGAATACTGTTTTTCGAATAAAAGAATGGAAAGAATAAGAAAGACAATGCCAATTTTTAACCAGACGCAGTTCGGTTTAGGTTTTATAGAAAACAGGAGCATTTCTTCAGCAGTGACCACATTTTTACTCCTGCCTTTATTGCAAAACGAGTAATTAGTTGGAACTGTATTCCTCTCTACTATAATATGAGTTTTCTATCATTGCTATCATTGCAGCTACATTATTGCACCTCGGGTTTAATACCTAAAGCAAATGATATATTTGTGCATGTATTCGGTACCTCCGGAAAAATAACTGAAATCTCTTATATTCCCCCTTCTTTTAAATTTGGAGGAGCAGTTGCTTGAGAAACCGGATTCTATGTGGCAATGGGAAACGTGAATGCATATCAGTGGATATCACGACTTAATTTTCTATTAGAGTGACAGCGTTTGTTCAAATAAATATGCATGCTAGTTTTCTGAAAGTAAGACAAAATTGTATATGAAAAAATCCGAATGGCATTGGCTGTGCTTTCTATAATAATAATATAAATAGAAATAATAATAATATCATTGAGCAATGTGAATGTAAATGCTAGACTGATTCGAAAGTCACTGCTAAGGCTGCTTGAATAAAATGCCACGCTTCTCCTGGAGGCGAACTGCAGGGGAACAAATGAAACAGACCCGATGAGGACGCCAAAGAGCACTATATAAGCCACATTTTGTCATTGTCTAATAAATCCGTGCCCCGCCCTCTTTAGTGAGGGTTTACGCGTTGCACCGATGAATAATTAGAATGAGGAGAGTTATGAAGAGTCAATTATAGTGAGATGGCACACCACCAGTTCTCTACCATTTCTTTTTGTATATATTATATATATATATACCTTATAAATGCACTGAGTGAAAACGATTCACATTTAGCAGCTGCCCACTTGAATGCTACAACATCTTGCAGGGTTTAACGTTGTTTCAAGTTGTGAAATCAAATGGCATACAACTAGATTGTATTTCTGCAGTAGGAGTTGAAAAGCAAACTTTTTAATAAATACGTATTTTTATTTGCGAAACATTATCCATCTTCAAAATTAAATTAAATTTTTGAACTCCTAGACACTGGGTTCATTGGCACTGCAAAATATACCACAATTTTAAACGATAGACATTATCGTTGAAGCCTTACAAAACATTTCGAAAAGCCATTGTCTATCATACTTTACTTTGGGGAAGAAGACATTTTAATTACCACTTATAACGGTATCGAGTCCGATATTGTTGTGATTTAACGAGAGATTACAAAAGACGAACATCTTCCCTTAAATGTTTCTGCCATTCATAATGACAAGAACGCCATTTCTTTATTTTCCATAAATTGAAAGGAAGTCTTTCTTTTTTCTGCATAGTTGAACTCTACCTCCTCTTAAGATAACTCCCAACCTTAAATATTTTTAGCAAGTCCTATCGTGAATAGACTAGAACGACCCAAATAGTTGAATTCAATCGCACTGTTCAGTTGCGGCGTCAGTGATTCTTCGGGGTCCAATATACTCTAATCTGCGATTTCCATATCGGGGCCTTGAAATGCGTTCTCTTATAATCCATCCACCATAATTGTGAAACGCTTGATTGCACGTGTGACACCGGAGAAGTATAAATGGAAACTCAAGCTAAAAATGGCAGTCGCTGTAGTTTCAGCAACAAGTTCTTGCATTTCAGTCATTCCATTGTAAGTCCTTTGCTGGAGGTCCGAAAGGGCATCGCCTTTGACTTTTAGCTGATTCATTCTGGGGCATGCTGAACGAAACTAGAATCCGATC
>JAUOZQ010001076.1:0-18713 GCA_030710315.1 Anomotaenia brevis
AGGTGCGCCAGTGCACACATGAGCTCGCACACGTAGAAGCGCACGGTGTCTTCTTGGAAGGCGATAGTGCGACTGAAAGCCACCAGCAAGTGGCCGAGATCGAAGCCACTGGTCTCCTCCATGATGAGCACTGCTGACTGGCGCAGCACGAAGGCGGCGTGGAGTGCGACGAGGAAGGCCGACGATTTGCGCTGGCCTCGCGCACCCGCCTCCTGGGCCTCATGGGCCAACCGGGCCATGGCGTTGCGCTCACGTAGGGCACGTCGCAGTGCCGAGGGAGTGTGGATGAAGATGCGTTTGAGTATCCACTCCACACATTCTCCCTGTGCATCTCCAGCAGCCAGGTATCCACCACCACTTCCCTCTCCGCCTCCTCCTCCTCCTCCTCGTCGTCGTCGTCGTTGTCGCATGTGGTGATTGTGCACATGAGAAATCACCTCGTAAACGAGGGAGTATTTGCCTTTGGCGATGAAGCGAGTCGCCTCGTACGATGCGTACGTTGCCGACATGATCAACAGTGCAATTCTGCAGATTACTCAATGGACCCACGTATTTATGGGGCACCTGAGGTTGTTTGACCTTGAATATTGCCTACCTTTGCCCTGATTGGTGCAAATTGGCCAATTTATCGTGGTCAGGCATGACAGATGTGACCTCGCACAGTTTATTTGCAATTTCTCTAATGAACCCAACACTGAGTCATGCACATTTTATGAAACAACTTCTTTTGACTAGCAAGTGATTGTGAGGGGGAGGGGAGAGGGGTTGGGAGGGGGTGGGTTTCGACCCACAGATGTTTGACAAAATAGTCGAAGCACATTGGAGAATCAATCATTTAGGTGATTAAGTGCTTAATCACCTAATCTGACAAATATGTGCGGTAACTAATGGCATAACGACTTCCAGTACAGCAAGACCATTAACTCTGACACCATAGTGGATTGTTAACAGTGCAGAAATGGAAGATGGAAGTGATCCCATAACTTCCAGACTCACCAGCCGTTCAGTCATCCGCAACCGAGCACAGCTACGAACAATACCTATTGCACACTCGGTTCAACTTTTGTGAATCAAAATGCCCCAAAGTCATCAGCTACTCAGTGTCGCCGCAATGCACAACAACAAGTCACAGAAGACAACCCAAACCACACCGAATTTGCTACAACAATTCCCTATTGTTAGACAAGGTCACGCAGGAGGGACTGCTAGCAAACCCACAAATGCTGATCAAATGCGGTTCCCCCTGAGTGCTCCTCAAAGTCCCTTTGTTGATCTGCGCGAGACTGCTGAGTTGTAGCGCACCCCCGCAAAAGCACAAATTGAGTGCTGTCCGCATGTCTTTCAACGACTGCCATCCTCGCCCCTTTAAAACAACATGGATTTCATTCATCCAAACAATGCTATTCAACCACCCGCGATGTCATCCGAGCAGTGGCTGGCACCTGGTGGCATGGATAAGAAAAGGATGAATGTCGAAAGAGAAGAAGGTGAGGAGGAAGAATTGGCGATGGCGGTGGCAGCGGCAGCGATTTGTACAGTGCCCATGCTCCCACCCGTACACTCTCCTCCTGTTTCTGTTGAAAACGCCCACACGCAAACATTGCCCTCGCTCTCGCTACCGACACAGACGAGGCAGCAAGCACCGCTCCCGTTGGCATCAGCAGCAACAGCAGCACCAGCGATTGGAGATGAGTGCAGACGCAGTAGAAATCTGCGACGATCCACCAGCCAGCTGATAAAGAAAGTGAAAAGGAAGGTGGGTGAGTTGAGTTTCAAAATCTACCACAGCTTATTTTTCATTTTGCATTTGAGGGGCCTTACTAGTGCTATTTGGAAATGATGACGTCCACGTGAAAATTGGACTTGAAAATATCATATCGAAATGCCATGTTGTGAGGTGACGCCATACCTCATGTATGAACCTTTTTGTTTAGGGATGGTTTTAATCAATTGAAAATTTGACTGGAAAACGCCTCCTGGTGGCCCAAGGTTGGTTCTTTGGTGTTTACGTCTTCTGGAAGAATCGCACTTTTGTTCCTGTAGTCAGCAAGAACTTGAATTGATATTAAATGATCTGCTTTTTATGCTGATTTCGCAAAGAAATGTGCACTGAAGAATAACGGAATTTCTCCCTCATGCGTGAAATTCCTGTCTGCGGGTAACGTATATCAATGGAAGTGGAACTTAGTCAGGAAAGCGAACTAATTCTAACAGAGCCAGAGCGGCCTCAGAGCTGTCTACCGTTCTTCACTGAGCCGGCAGGTGTCAATCTATGAGGCAAGAGTCACAAAGAGGAAGCACACATTACTTTTGACTCCCAAAAGGAAAGATTTCCAATTTCACTCCCATATTGTAAGTAATCATCTTTATTAAAGGTAAAATTGCTTTTAAACTTATTAGTCTTCGAGAATGCTCAATGGCAACTAAATATTTTTAGAGCATTCAATCATATTTCCGAGAATGCAATGGTCAGCACCCCATCCTGTAAGACTCACGATGTGAACAACGATTTAATATCACACTATTATTATTGTTATTACCATTATCACGAGGAAATCTGGGCCTTATCATTCCCCAATCAGAAGGTGTAAGGGCCATGGACATTTGTGGGAACAGCTATGAATTTGGAGTCATATTCTTTAACATGCAGCAGCAATCAAAACTTGACATATTTCAATATTCTTTGTGTATTTTTGTTATTGCATATGTTCATTTTAAATGGCTGTTTTAAACTTATTAAAATAGCACCGCACTACCATATCAGGTTAACGGATCAGGAGAGTTAACTAAAGTCCAATCTACTGTGCAGTTGCATTATTCACAACTGGAATCCAAAAACCTGCCTGAAGTTTGACGTATACAAGTGGGGTCTCAGCCCCGACCGCTTCAAAGTTTGATAGAGATTCTATGGCTTTGTAATAGTAAACATTCTTTTAAAATTTTCTAAATACATTCTAAATGCATTTTTAAATACCCCGTTAAGGAATATCAATTAGTTTAAACCATCTTAGAAATTATTATTTTCCTACTTTTATGGAAGGAATTAAGAGCCTGTCAAAAGTGCTCGTGACAAAATAATCAGTTCGGTTTGGAAGGAATGGAAAGGAAGAAGAAATCTTAGGTTCCTTCATTGTGTTTTTTTTTATTAATTAGATCTTTACCTCACATTACGTCTTCATTTTTTAAAAAATACCTGAATCTCAAAAATCGGATTAATTTGCTGCTGCAAAACCTGAAAATTGCAATTTGTTCTAATTCTGAAGGTTATTTAATTACTTATTGATATTCATGAATCAACGAAAGCGGATACCCAACGGATCGGTTTACTTACTTCAGTGAGATCGTTGTATGTAACAATCCGTTACAACTACCTATTTTTATTGAGCATTTGTAATACAAACATAAAGCAAACAGCAACTTTAAGTAACATAATTACAAAATATCCACACGGAATTTACCGGGTTTGAAGCCGGTAAGTTAACGATTACTTATCACAATGAATATTATTCAGCTATTTAAATTCACATCTTGAAAGTTAACTATCGTTCGTTTGCTTGGAATTTTTTAGTGATTAGGTGACTGGGAGAAAAAAACGAGTGATTTGATTTTTTTCAATTTTTATGTCTCTTTCAGGTTACAACCAACACTGATTCACTGAATAGGTGGGCAAGGAAATCACTTCATTTTGGATCCGACACGAGTGAGCCGATCGCCACAAAGAAAATATGTATCATTTACCTTTTTTCCAAATTTAGTAATACCGCTTTTATTTAATTTGTCAATTTGCAGAAAAAAAGAGACGCCTATGAAAAAAGAGTTACTATGAGTTAAAGCAGGTTAAACTAAAACGCGAGACTGAGGAGGCTGAATTAGAAGCGAAGAGAAAAGATGGGCCTTTGTACAATTTGATGTGAAGTTTTACAGTTATCTCTTAAAGTAAGAACTCACAACTCCTGAAATAATGATATTAAATGGTCGTCAATCGGGGGTTACTTAGTGGGTAGGTTCAGAATAACACGGTGTAGCATGCACTTGATCAGTCTTAAAAGGACTGCCAAACCATTGTGGATTCCATGGGTTTTCAATATAAAAGAAGTTTGGGGCTTGTAAATTACGTTATTGATGCGATCACATTTGCGTTATGTTTTTAGTCTGACAACAGAAGAGCTGGGTAATTTCAAAGTAGAGAACTTGAAAGATCTCTTGATTTTTATGTAGGAATGACGGCGATGATGTGAGCATAACTGAGACGCATCATCAAAGAAGGTGGTGGATCTGCTTCATTAGTTGATATAACTCCTGACTCTTCCGTAGTGAAATTGATACATTATAATTTCTCAAAATTGCTCAAATATTGTCGAAAGCTTACCATTATTTTCCACATCTTCATGGGCTGACAGGGCACTAGTTGATGACAATCGTTACCACAGGCAAAGCAAAACTCCTTCCTGCAGTCTGAACAGATCACTGTGTTGGTGATCTTCAGTGCCATCTCCTACAGTATTATTTTTCATTGATCCTTCCATTAGAAACACGAGGTGCTCAAATCATCGCCACCCGATCTCGTTAATTTGATCCCATAAACTGACTTTTCCCTCTCAGATCTACCAAATCATACACCTTCGAAATATTCCAACCATCTCTCATTTGGGTTGAGGGTTCTATTATGGTAAAAAGCTTGTTATGCTTATGAGGGTACATTGAGTAGCGACGCTTTACTTACCAACTATCCTTCGGGTGCCATAACCACGAACACTTGCTTCTACCGATAGGACGCAAGCACATTAAAGCTTTACTTTTTATCAACCTGAAAGTAAACCATGAGAATCTCTCAATCTTCTAGATCTAAAAATGTTAACCCTTAAGAAATACCCATCCCATTGTTTCAATAATTTTAAATAAAATGACCAGAAAGCACAGTGTGCGTAACATTGTACTTGGCATCAAACCTGAAATACTTCATTCTTCAATTAGCGCCTGCAGAATGTGTCTTTACTGAGAATAATTCATCTATCTATCACCACTATCTCTGTTTAAAGGCAAAAGCCATAATGTAATTATTTGAAAAATTTAAAATACAAAAGAAACCGACAGTTTAAAAAAACTCCTTTTGAAGAAATTTATTATCGGTAATTTGGTTATTTCACCTGGTTTGGTGATAATGGGTGGGCGGAAAGGAGAGTTAGCAAAACAGTGGATCCTGCGAGTAAATATGAAACATTATCAAGACCGTTGTGATATCATTATTAAGAGAAGACTTATTTGAACCACCTGAAATCAAAACGACTCCTATATAAAACTCTGCCGATGTTGAAGTCTTGTAAGTTTCACTGTAGGTGTTTGATCACTTGCTCAATGAGAGATATCGTGGCATCCGTTCCTCGAAGGAAGCTCGGAAGCGTCACATTTTTGGTCTAATAACTTCTACAAATCCAGACTTTAATCTTCTGTGACTAATTAAAACTACATACAGCGTCTGCGATCGTCCAAACAAAGTCACTGAAACTGCACATGGAATGTGCCATAAATATGGAATATGAAACAACCGAAGAGGCATGAAAGCATTCAAGTGCCCATGTCCTTCATTTTGAAGAAAGAACAACGGAATGACCGAGAAACCCGGAAGCAACTGGCCTAAGTGCAAGAAGTGCCTCAAACCTGAATGCTTTCCTCTCACTTTAGCGGTGTGTATGCCTAGAATTTAATTAAGAACCTTTACTTAGCTAGCAGGAGAAAATCCTTTCCATGAAGATTTTAGAAATTATTGTATTTAAAAACACGTTATCATCTGGATAATTAAAATTATGGTCCTAACCTATATTGACCTGAGAAATGTGTTGGTAATGACTTAAACGGACGTATTAAACTTTCTAAATAGAATTAGTATTCCATATTTTTATATTGACACATTTTGCAATCAAAATATATCTTAACTATTTTAGTGTCTTAATTGATTTCAATTATTATTATGAAGCAGAATATCAAAAATCTACGCATGAAATTTGTACCGATAACGCACTTGCAACACCGATCCAAGAGTGTTAATGCATTCAAAAAACAATTTTGCTGGTTCACACAACAACAACAGCAACAACCAAACCCTCGTTGTCTTTTTGAATTATTTAATGGGCTCCCCTCTCTTAAGTGCGCCTCTTTCATGAATCAGTTTCCCAAGTTACGGTGATGAGATCCGAAAACCAGGAAGCAGACAGGCAAGACGCGTGTCCCGGATTGTTTATAAGCTCGGTCTGTTTGGTATGGATGTCTGTAAAATAATCTAGGTTTGGTTGACCTGATCTGATTAAGCGCGAACTTAATCAGTTAGATTATGGTTAAACAATTAGTCATTAGGGTGATTTAGATGTTCTTCTTTAATGGTATGAACGTTGATCTCATGTCAACGTAGAGTCACTACAGTTGTCATGGGCCAAACTTTTGCAAGGATAATGAACATCATTGCAAGCCCATTGTGAGGAGCTTCTTGCTTTCTTGTTCACCCAATCTGAGCTTACGAATGCTAAAAGTGAAAAAATTCACAGAGAGGACCAAGAGTGAATGTCTTCGCATAGGATTACATTCATAGAGCTTATTTTGGGGCCTCAAAAATGAAAAAGGTAGACGGAAATGTCGATTCTCTGAACATTAATCTGGAACTATGTCAATTTTTTTCCAAGGCTGCCTGCAATTCGTAGTCCGAAGCAGCACCTTTCGAGTCTGCTGAGGAGGATGCAGCAAGATAAACTAAGTGAATATGCCTCTATCCAGATATGATAGAAAAAGGATCGAATGGAACATTCCTTACCACAATGTCATCTTAGTCGCTTCTAAATTTAGCAAGCTTCCTGATCTTAGGCTGCTGTCTTTGTTTTTTTCCTGCATTTCCAAGTAGTCGATGTCGTACACCTCCTGCGTAAGGCCAAGATCTTAGTATTTTATTACAATGCTTCTTAAATGTTTAATTGATGACGATCTAGAATCCATTATAAAACGTATTGGGCACTTATCTCACGATTCCTCAATTGGTCGAAAAAACATTTCGTGGAAACTTTGCATCGACGTAGCTGAAAAGTTCAGCTGATTAAAGGGAACATACCACTAAAGTGTTTCGAGATATCTCCTCGTGTAGTTGACTAATTGCCCAATTATGCAATGGCCAATTGATGCAAGGCCAATGATGCAAGTATTTGTAAATTCACCGTTTCCTAAACTTAACACGTTTTTGCTAACAAGGTAAGTAGACAATTCAATTTGAAACATTGAATTTCGCATCACAAATAGTAATAGCATACCATTCGCACACCCCGGCCTCCTTAAATTAATAATGGTTCTATTCTATTTTAAATTGCCTGAAATTATAAAAAAACTCGCGGATATTTAAGAGACGATGTTTTATAAATTCCATTAGATTACATAAACTTTTAATATTATAGTTGCCTCAAGCAATATTTTTCGAATGGCTAGTTAAATACATAACTACAACGATGCAAAAATTACAAAATTTGCCTTAAATAAACATATAACAATTTGATAATCTTTATAGCAATTAAGTAACAATATCAACAATAAATCAACATCATTAATTCAACATTAAGCATGTTTACGGCTTCGGCATAAGCAGAACACGAAGCTGTAAGCAATGATATGCCAAAATGAGTTCACTGGTATTTTAATGTACTTTTACTTGCTCCTCTGTAATAGGATCAGTAGATCAATGGGCCCTGCAATAAATGTAGCTAATCGTTGTTAAAATTTTGTTTCGGTGTGCAAAGAATTAAAGTGATGGACCTTGAAATTCAATAAATTGATGAAGCCATAACCAAGCAGATAACAAATAACTGCAATATCCATTTTTAATAACAAATTGCCTTAAACTGTTTCTGGCAAAAATGTTGTCCCTGTTGTGCTTACAAAAGAACAACGGTTTTCAGAGTTTTAATCACGGCAGCCCATTAGCAAGATATTTCCATGGCTACGTTCCACTGATTTTGCTAAACTTTATTCATGACAGTGAAGATATCATTTGAGGGATTCCATTTGCATTTGTTTTAATCAAATAAAATAAAATTTTAATGACGCAAGCATGCGTTTGTAAAAAAGCAGGCAATACTACTTCAACATATTCGATTTGACTTATTAAAATGATTGACTAATGCCCTAATAAAACGAAAAGCAAACTCTAACATTTACAGTTCATTTAAGCCTAACTAACAATTCAGAAAGCTAAATCAATGCTATAATATACAGTGAGATGCAGGGGCTTTTGAACTTTCATCACTAAATAAAGTGTGATTTTCTTAACTCGCTCAAACAGTCAAATTATTGTTTTTTACATAAGGTTCAAAAGAGGAAAGGTTACTAGAAATTGGCAGTTCTGAAACATTGTATTTTAAAGCAGAACTAAAACACAAATAGCAGGTCCTGCAGTCGATCAAACCGTTATAACGGCCTTGATTTCTATAGCAAGTGAATCTCATACTTTGCCTTCTAAAAAAAATTAGTCAATCATTTGTCATTTTGTTATACAGACAAGGCAATTAGCAATGCTAATGGCAGTTTGATGGCGTAAACATCTACCCATTTTTATTTGTCTACTTCGGGGCTAAGAGAGTAAGACAGTGGCTGATATATATTTTTTTAAGATGTGACCTCCATTTTAGAATTACTGAACCTTTCATCAGCAGAACAACACATCCGAAGAGTTTATCCTACTGTGCTTTTACATCATTGCACATTTAGCTAGGAAAGCTATAACAGATTGAACACTGTGCCAGTTTAAATGCTTGTATCATTTAAGTATCGGTCAGAAGATGATAAAACTTTAAACAGTTTCATTGGCTTTGATTTTGACCTAAAAATTACGTGAAACCATCAATATCACACACATGTCCATATATAAGCTCTTAATCTTCTCTCGTTTATATACGTATCGGCACAAATGACTTTTACTAAGTGGAAGATAATTTAGGAGAAAATGTTCCGACGCAAATGACAAAACTGGTTTATAAACAAAATACCTACATTTATTATTCCTGATATATTGGCGGAGGTTTTTTGTAATGCTAGCGTGCAGAAGAGAAATCTTGAAAATCATTAATTTATTTTTAATTAAGAAACGACAAAATCTGGAAATTTGAAAAGACAATGTTTATTAAAGTCGTCGTTTGAAAATATACCGTTATGCCTTAAAGGATACGCATCTTTTAATTAGAGTGCAGGAAATAGCACATTAATTATGGTAGAACTTGCAATTCGTGTTCAATATAACTAGAATAATAGCCAGCCTTTTTACGTATTGCAAAATACAACATGTACTGCTTTAACCCATTATTTACAAATCGCTTTTTCTAAATGACTAGAACGAGTTTTAAAAAACAGAAAAATCGCTAAGTGTTCATGGTTATCGATTTTGATTTACGTCAACGAGGTTCCCACATCTAACACTACCAATTATATGAGCTTAAAGAAAATACATTAACTATCAAATAATAAACAATCTATTTTTCTTTTATAATATTGCAGATGTATCTAAAATAGGATATTGAATTTTGAATAATAAGATATAAAAATAACAAATTTCTATTTTTAATCGCAAATAAAATTTAAAAAAATTAAATTTAATTACATATTCAATCTATCTTCAACCTACCTTCCATACAAATTGAACTTTTGACTTTTTGTGATTCAAAGAATAATTTTAATACGTATTTCATCTTTTGAATGAAGTTCTACATTTTCGTTTTCCAATTTATAGACATGTCGACCTGCTTATAGGTAACTAGATTTTTGAATTTAAACCATCGAATTTCGCAGAAAAAAATAATAAAAGCACACTAACCGTAAAAATCCTGGCTTTAAGAAATGGTAATTGTATTTCATTTTCAAACAATTTGCAAATAAAAAGCTTAAAGATATCTAAGAGACGGTTGCTTGGTAAACGACCCTTGTTTCTTACGACAACTTTTTTTGGGCAAATTACCCCCATCTGTCCAATCTAAACTGGCCTGCCATGTTTATGCAGTTAAAAGCTGAATCGATTCCAGCTTGTCAAGTAGCCCAGGTCGCTTACAACCCAACCGGCTACGCAACAAAACCAGCTCGACTGGATGGGCTGTTTCAAAGGCCAATGATACAGCTTAGTAGACGTAGACTGTGATCTATGTCTAGGCAGAGATCAACACATAAGCGGGCTTGATCCAAGTCAGGGATGGTTGGTGTTACTAACACCGACGTTTCGGTCCAGCAGCTGGCAAGTGCGATCAGCCCTGCCAATTTCCGGAAATGGCCTGGCCAGAGAGTAATGGCGACGACTTCCTCTGGCCCCGAGACACGTCGCCATTTAATCGACTTAGGACTGCGGAGCAAATTCCCGTTTCTGTTTCTGCTACCTGGTCGATTGCTTTATTGTACCTCTGATAGATAAGAAGACAAATCTTACGGTGTAAGGGCGTCCCTCTAACAACTAACCATCGGCCCTATTTTAGTCGTTTACACCCTCTACACCTTACCTCCTAGTGTTAGAGAAATTGCTATATACTATGAAAAGGGAATTAAAAAAATATAATTCCATGACATAAAAAACGGATCTCCGGACTTCGCCAGAGATCGCCGAATAGCTCCTGCAAATCGGGGTTCGAGCATTTACTTCAACTAGGAGATTTGCGGCCCTGTGACAACGCTTTGGCTCCGCCTTTGAAATGTGGACATCGGCATCCTTGTGGTGACTACGGTGCACTCAAAAACGTGACGGTCCTCGACCGTCACCCAACTCTGCATATCCACAACTTCGTTAGTCATTTCATGGCTTGAAAATGTTTCCCATGATTAAATTCTTCAAGACATATAACCAGATCCCGATAGCGACGGAAGACGTGCAGAAAACCGCAAGCGAAACACCATTTGGAAAATTTGTGTTTTTTAGAATACCATTCAGACTATTCGTTGCCGCGGAAACCTTCCAGAAGTTCATCGACCAAATACTCAGGCAACTTGACGGCGTATACGCCTGCATCAAAGATATCTTGATGGTTACTCCAGATGAAAAGCTCATGTGGCGCAACTTGAAAAATTTTTGAGACGTCTGGGCGATGCACAGCTGCATTGTGCGTTTTCGGTGCAGCAACACTCGACCCTTTGGCCCATCGAGTGGATACAAACTACATCTGCCCAATTGAGATAAAACTCGCTGCGATACTCGATTTTTCCATTTTAGCTCCCATTGTAGAGTTGTTTTATGTGAAATGTGCACTTCCATTGGCAGGGACGGTAGGAACTACGATAATAATACTTCTCATCCTATGGCCTTCGAGAGTTTGAAATTTTATAGGATGAGTGCTATTTGTTTTGTAAACATACGGACAATTTGGATATAGATGAACTTTAAAAAGAAAAATGACTTTATATTTATATTAATAATTAGGGCTATTTAGTTAAATCATTTAACAGTTAAACGTTTAAACAATTTAGTGTGTTGCAAATTTTTACTAACACTGTGAAATTTAAAGTGTATCAGATCTCAAATTTCATGTCTAGTTTCAGGAACTTTTCAACACGATTTTGGTGTACTCAGGTCAGTGGAATTAAAGATAAAATATATGACATTTATAAAAATTATTGCAATTTTTTAAGCCGCTGGGTTTGGGTACTGTGCTGCACCGCACTCTTCTGTTCTGTACATCTTAGAGATCAAAAATGTTAAAAGCGCAAACAATGTAAATTTTACCAGCAAAATCCGGCTGAGAGGATAAGATTTAGAATGAAGGCTGGGCATGTAAGGTAAGGGATTTGCAAAAAAAACTTCAAACGGAACTTTAAAAATGAGAAAAAAATATGTTGAAATTTGGTGCCTTGGCGGTCTAACCACAGAAATGTCAGCTAAAGTCGGAATAATGCCCTAAAATATTATTATTTTTTGATCATAAACGCAGACAATTATTTTTGCAAACCACATTGTTATGAATGATTGTTTGCTTAAAAAAATTTAAGTACAATGATTGAAAATGTTCTTTTTACTTAGTTTTACCTACAGTGCTTTAAGCAGTACTTGTAATTAAGTCAGTGAGAAGATTCTCAAGAATCGGCTTCTAGTGGCAAAGGAACCACTATACCTTGGTTTATTTATTTGCAATTAACAAAATAGTGAGCTATTTAAAATAAAATCATAATTTGTTGGAAGCGTTTTTTCTAATAAATGACGATCATCCATTTCGAGTTCTTGGTGGTGATTGAAGTGGTCAATAATCAAGCCGATTTGTATAAAGTCTACTAAAAGTTTTGTAATATTAGAGAAATGGTAAACTGAATGACAATTTAATGTGGCTATGGACTATCTAACTGTGATATTTAATAACTTGTATTGCATTTGTGAATGTTCTTTTAACCAGAGTTCTTAGGACAACGTTGGCCTTTAATTCGCAAACGAATTTCGATTTCAGTGCAACTAGTAACCTCGCAAGAGGTGTACTCTAATGAATCGACGACGCAAAATCTCGCAACAAACCAGCCCTTCTTCCCTCACGCCTCAATCTAGTAGTGATGAAGGCGGTGGTGAAAGCCGTGACGTCGTAGGAAAGAGGAAATCGTTGAAATCTCACTTTTAAAGGAGTCCTCCTCGATTGGGTGATAGCTTAATTCGCCCTGCTTGTTTTCATTCTCCTCTTAATTATTTCAAAGTAATGGACGCATTTTTAAGGATGTGTAGTAAGCGGACAGGGGGGTGATTTAAAATCACGCCAGGAATAAAGATGAATTGACGCGAAAATAGAATTACTAGTGCAATACGGAAATTACAACTAAATACCGAACTCCACTTGCGTTTATATTGATCAAATGCAATTTAACAAATTCAAAACAACCAGATCATTCAAGGTTGATTCACTTAACGCTGGAACGAATTCGCAATAAACTGTAGTGTGAGTAGGGCTATCTATCTATTATCTTGGCGATATTAGACCGAGAGAAATAAAGATGGAAACCGAATTCACTTAGTATGGCACATCAAGATGTGGAGTTTTGTCCCCCGGTATTAGTCGAATTTCCTGCCACTTATTAGGACCCCAAACAATTATGAAGGGTAACTCCTATGAAATTCTGAAGTACATCTCTCTCTTCTGAGTTCATTTTGTAACAAAGTACGCCGTTATTAGTTCGCATTTTAAATATTCCCAACAGCTTATCGGTTCAACCAGGCGATTCCTGATGGATTCTAAATTTGCTGTTATGAAATATAGTATAATGCACTTGATTACTATTTAATTCCTCAGCTTCGATGTGTAGTAGCGAAGGCTTATAGATAGGAGATTGACGAACACCAACTCAGTTTTTGATGTTAGGGGTTAAAATTGGCATTAATTGAGCTCTGAACCAGCTTGGCCTGAAAGGGCTGGATATGGGCCTGTCATTTCCAAATCTAGTTGATTATTATGTATTCTAGGACATCAGAAGGGTATGAGCAACTTTCTTCAAAACTAACAAGGTCGTTTTCACGTTTATAGTGTATTGTTTCCGAAAGCAGTGGAGGTGGAAGGCGAGATGATATGAGACTAACATTAGTCGATTTTTTATCAAGGGAAGACGCCAGGGAATTGAATCCTGTGCCTGATGGTAGTCAATTTCACTATCTCCCTAGGAAATTCAAATAAGAAGTCAATTGTTTGACTGTAGGACCGAGTTGAGTTATCCGATCACCCCCACTAATCGATAGGCACATAAACTGAATTAGAACATCACTTATATTTAAATAAATATTCTAAATATTAAATAATGCAGCCTGACAATTTACAAGAGAAATGGACATATAACTTAGGAAATTCTTTGAACCGTCGATTCGGAGATTTTGAAGGGTTGGGCAAAAGTGATGCTATTAGCAGTCAATGAGATCATTTTTATTTTGACATTTGACAAATATTTAGGATAAAGCAAATATTTTATTCCGCTTGCAAACCTTCATAAAGAGTCATGAAAAGATAACAGGTTTTTTATCAAAATGCTTTAAAAATGCCTATGAAATGATTCTAGAAAAATCCAGAAAAGAGTCAGAGATGGTACCGTTAAAACAAGCAACTACCTACTGACGCCTCCATGACTTACATTTTAGGTTACATTATTAAAACTACCCTCAGTTGAAAATCTCTCGACTATACTTTTTTGTAATAATTAAGCCAGATTTAAAACCATAAATCAAAAGAAACTCTGAAGCACCACCTCCACCACCGCCTCTTTCTCTACTGCTATCTTAACATCCGATTCAGCCTCTGCGCTAACCGCCATAGCCAGCGATCATTAAACGAATAGAACTATCCTTAAATCATTATTATTATTTTTATTATAAAAGCAATAAACTTTTTCAATTTTCATTGAATATTTGTTAAAACAAACGTTCTCTTAAAGGTAGAAGCATTTCGTTTCAATTGCTGAAAAGAAAGACCCTTGTGCAATTTTGTAAGTCTAGGCTAGTTGGTCATGACTGCATTTAGAAAAATCATATTAATAATATTTTTTGGACTAATATCGCATTAATTATCATATATTTTATCTAGATTACATTTATATTCGATCATTCGTTATATATTTTAGAAAAAATCACAATTAAAATAGCAAAAAGTATTTTTGAAGAAAGTAACTAATTGTTCTTATGTTTGTATATTGATCTTACCTTTAATATGGCAGATTTCTATCGTTTGCGGAAAGAGATATGTTACCGTTAATCTATATGATTATTTATTTTGTTTAATTTTGTATTTATTTATATGCATTTTCTTAAAATTATATTTCAATAGTTGGGGTTGCTTAATTCTCGCTTAAAAATAGATCTTGGACATTATTAATTATTTCTAAATGAAAAATTAGTTAATTTTATTTTAGGAATAAGAAAAAAACAACTGATTAAACTTTTCAACATTTTTAAAAATAATCTGAGAATGCATTTTCATGCACATTAAACGAGTTCATAATTTGAACACTCAAAACTTGAAGCATGATGTGTAGAATGACATTTTGGAAAAAAGTGAACAAAAACCACAGTGGTTCAAACCATATGCGTACTTTGTATGTCTTCTTTGACTTATCGAATAAATAGAGATATTCATAACTCTAATTTTTGGTTGTTGTCTTTCCCAAAAGGTACATAAACATGCATTTGTTAATTAAAAAGGTGAAAAAAGCTAAAATATATTCTACTTCAAATAATTTGCAGCATTTAATTTGCAATTCACACTTTTTCTGAAATTAGAAAAAATAGAAAACTACATGAAATTAGGGAAAAATTAAAATATATTTCTTTAATTTTGAGAGTTTTCTGCTTAATTGGTGATCAAATTAAAATTAACAGAAGTAATCTGAAATCACTGAATGAATTTTTGAGGGAATATATATATATATGAGCATTTGAATCACACCCAAAGTAATCAGATAAATGTTTTGATAGAGTACGTCAATTCAGCAACACTTTAAATATATTTAATAAATTACCTCTATAAACATTTTTAATGCACTTTAAATTACAAAAAACAATTTGAGTATTCTAACGATTAATCAAAATTCTCAACAAGAGAAATAACGTCTAGTTTATAAATAAAGTCATTAATGGATGAAAAACTCGTCATATATTTATTTTTAAAATATCCTAAACTGTAAAATTCCTTCAATACCGAAACAGTTTCCCTATTTTATTGATGAAACAAAAACCTATGTTAAAGGTATCAATATTGATTTTTTTTGGAAAACACTAGTTAAATTTTTCCGGGTTTGGACCGGTACTCATAGCACAAAGTTGTTGAATATGATTTTAATTTAATTATAAATAATCTAAACTTCCATTTTTCTGCAAAAGATTTATAACAAAATTTCATATAAAAATTTTGAAGATTTCAGAACTTTAATTTCGAGGTTTAGTAGCAATAGAAAATAATAATATTCTTCTATCTGTCATACGGAAATATACTTAGGCTAAGATATCTCTAGACAGTAAGACATAATTACTCCACCAACCGCAGCTTCTTAAAAGTTTTAGAGGCGTTAAATTTTGTTTGAGAAAGCGGAATGCATTTAGTTTGAAATGTATAAAAGTGATGGAGGCATTTGAATAGCTTTAAATGCCAATTACTGCATTGCTGTTTACCTCGTTGTCAAAAGTCGCATAAAATGGGAGGGTAGTTTATCCACTTGCGCTTAAGACGACGATATGCACATGTATCAATTAAATATATAATTTTGCACATACTTTAATATGGTCTGGCGATTTCAACACATATGTGAAATTATAGCTTTGTAAAAACAAGGTAATAAACATCATCGAAAATAATGTTTTTTGAAGAGTAAACTATGGCTGGGGAGATAAGTAAGCAAGATTGTTATCGTGTATATTGACAAGGTGGGGAAAATTTCATTAAAACATTTTAATTGTTGGTTTATAAAAAAATATTTTAGTTTTTATAAATTACGCAATATTTGAAGGGTAATTCAGAAAATTAAGTGTGTCTATTTAATAAATGATTTTAAAATTGTAATAAACTCTAACGAAAGAAGGTTAGCAATAATAATGGCTGTCAAAGTAAACGATGAACTGTGCAAATCGTGCTGCATTGTGAATCTCAGCAAACCACGATCCTGCGTATGCACACCTCGAAAGTCGTAGTACTGTAAAGATATCCTTGAAGCAGTAGCAATTCTTATCTAAACCCTTTTGAACTTTAAATTCTGTAAGCATATTAACTTCAAGGGAGGCCTTAACTTGGAATTTAGCAAATTTTGTTCTTATTGTTATAATGTTGGGCATGAAATACTACTGCAGTTTTCAAGCCCCCTTAAAGATATTAAAATTGAAATCGTTTCAAGCACTATTGGTAAGCTTAAGATTGGTATTCTTCTTAAGTTATTAAATAAAAAAGAGCTTCATTTAGTCATTTCAAACACCCGTAACATGACGTCCGTCGTAGTGGAATTTTGTCTAAAGTGTCCACCAAAATTTTTGCGATCTGATTTGTTTATAGACAACTTAGCCAAGTGCATTTGATTCAATCGGCAATTAGTAACAATTACTAAATTATTTTACGTAGTCACAAGAATTGAAATTTATAATACTAAAAGCACAAATATTTCTTGAGTGAAATAATTAAAAATACAAAAACGAAGGTTTTTGCGGTAGATCACAACAGGACAAGGCCCAGTTGTACATTTTAATAATTTTCAAGAAATACAACGCCAATAAAGCAATATTCTTTGTTTTCGTCCTATTTAAATTACATCTCTTATAAAAGCTCTAGGGAGAAAATGTTGCTACTTCTACCAAACTTAGTTTTCCGTAGAAAAAAGAAAAAAAGCGCCTATCAGTGACAAATATTTGTTAACTAATGAATCTCGCATACCGCTTTGATAGATTTAGGATAAAATTATTTTTTTATTTACTTTAAGAATTTATGGTAAGGTTCGTGTCCTTGAATTAAAGATACTGTATTTATCTTTGATTGTTCTACTTGAAAATTCCAAAAGAAAGACAATTTAAAATACAAAGGAACCAAAAAAATTCCATTATTTCGAAATCGTGTAAGGTGTAGCAAAAAATGCATTTGTTGTTTTGCGGCTGTAATGTCAAATACAAACTTGCAATAACAAATATTTCTAAAACACATTGAACATTGCCATGAATTCGGTTGATTAAAAAGACATCATCTCGAAATAAATATTCACAGAGTATTTTTTTAAGACATGAGTAAATTTTGCTTTATAATGCTTAAACCAAATTTTTTTACTTACTATTTGCATGCTTCGTGATTAAGTACTGACTAGTAGACATAGACTTAAACATAAAATAGCATATTTCACAAACTCCGACAATTGGCTTTTAAATACCAATGAACCGGAGAGTTAGTGCTCGGAAAAAGTTGTTCTTTGAACAACATAGAAGATTGTTCTCTCCTTGGTGATAACACGAGAATGATTGAGGCAGAACACTTTGTCTACGAAGTTTCCTGCTCGTCAGCTGTAAACGGGGTCTATCCTTTTCAAGAAATTCCTTATATTTTGACTAAAATGACCTTGCTGTGGTAACTAATATACTACAACGAGGGGACATTTGGGATTGGTTACAGATGAAACATGGTGCATGCACACATTTTCAAAGTTAAAAGACAAGACAGAGTTTGAGTAAATGAGAGTGGGGAGCAGTTTCACGATTTGAGCTAAGTTAATTTTCCAATTGCATAATCGGTGATGCAGGACAGGCTTTTTAAAAAGCTGCATCTTCGAAAATCTTATTATCAAACTCCCTGGTCCTTCAGTATCAAATTCGTCTACTAAATGACGTACTCACATCTTAATTTTGCAAATTAATCAAATATTTTATTTTCATGCATTAAATATTTTCTTTACAACTCACCAAATTCCTATTCGACACTTGTGTAAAAAATTGTTCACTCAAATTTACTGTATTTTTTACATGGATATAATGGCCTCATTGCTTGATTTATGTAAAAAATGTATAGTTAATAAGAAATTTAAAAAAAATCGTTTGTAAATTTAAAGAAAACATGAAATGAATTGTGCATTGACCAGATTATCTGATGTTTAACGTTGAAAATATGAAATAACTATTTTTTAATTTGCTGTGTTCCAAACCAGGAGCATTATCATTTTGAAAGATGGCTGCATTCTCCTCCAGAAGCGGTTCTTTACCTTGATCGCCGAAAATTTCGAACTTATGATGGCTGCAAATTATTTCA
>JAUOZQ010001077.1:0-18689 GCA_030710315.1 Anomotaenia brevis
CATATGCAGGACCTTAAAAGCTTTATGGATATATTGACGCAAATTCTTTGTCACTGGCCTGACATGTAATAAGGCACTTTTAAGCTATTGATATACCTTTGCACACCTTGATTTTCGTGTGATCGGAAGACTGTTTCATCAACCCCTTGGGGGGAGGAATGTGCTATGCGTTTTGGGTATGTTCCACCCTTGTGGCTTGGACTCTGATCTGATTCGGCGTCTTCCTCTGCTTGTACGACGAATCCTCTGAGCTAATATGATTATTATTTGGAAGCTTGATGACCTGTGTTTATGAGTTCCGGAAAATCCCTCAAAACCAAATGGTTTTGGTCATTACAAATGGGCCAAACTATTATTACCCTAATGTCACTCCTGGACATGAAGGCACTGCTAAGGAGCAAGATTAGGAAATAGTGGGGCTGAACATAACCATTCAAAATCCACCGTTAAACTGTTTCAGCGCAACTAGGAAAATTTTGACATGACCGAGTAGCCATTATATTGTTAAAAACATATATGGCAACGATTTTTTCAGTTTGCAGGTCGGGATCATCACTTCTGCAAGTCACCATAAAAGGCTATATTTAGAAAAAAATTGTTTAACACTTGCAGATACAGCAGGATAGTGGTTTCTCAGATATGCTTCACTGATTCGATTTTGAAGATTGAGGTAGAATAAAGAGATTTTGATACAGATGGGCTTAGTGAAAGACGTCAGTTATCCAAATATGTATGTATATATATAAGCTTTGAAATTCCACCTCTCACATGCGGCCTATTGCACTTTTACCAAGAAATCAAAATGCATTTTTGATGGTCATAAACACCAGGTTGCATCTTTCCGGCCTTTTCACAATATTTTCAGTCATTATAAAGACTAGGTTTATACGTGTATTGTGATGTACTTTAGAAAAGATGAAAAAGGGTGCATTTGAGAGAAGTTTCCATTGATCAAAAAGGCAATATATGGACAGAATGGCTGTAGGTGAATTTTTGTAATCCTTGCCATGCTTTGGTAGTTTTGGGCTTAAACCATTCATAGCCAGAATTGCATGCTCAAACCTCTCAGAAACACAGAAAATTACTCTGAGACCACAAAACGGAGATGAAATTCAGTTTCATTAATTATTGAAAACTAACTTCTACAATGCTTAACAGGATTTTATTAAGCCACAGAGTGTTTTTTTTCGACTAAATACTTTTGATATATTTCACACTTACGCCTCAAGATTCAATCATATTTTTCGAACGAATTCAACCTTTAATGGTACTCATAAACCACACAGCATATTTGTCGCCTTTAAATAATAAATTCATGTGCGAGATCTAGGGAAGAGAAGTTAAATATGACTTTTTGATCAAAACCAAAAGAATTGACAGTAGCTAATGTATTTGTAAGCCAACGATTAGAATGAGGGAATTCATCGATTATCAAGAATACCTAATAAAATGTAACATTTGGTCCTTTGTTTCATTTGTTCAAAATTCACAAAGAACATATATATAATGCCCCAGAAAGAGACTGAAACTGAAATTGGTGTGTTCTTCGAATCACATCCATCCAAAGAAAGCTTGCAAAATGAAGGAGCAGATAGCTTGTTAAAAAATTGAAAGAATTCACTGTTAAAAAGAGAAAGCACACTCATCGTGCAATTTAGTCATATTTTCCGAGAGGAATTATGGGATCGCTTGAAAGATAAGAAGCCAGCTCCTCTTAGAGCATCAGCCACTATTACCCATTGCCAGGACATTATCGTTTTGCAATTTACAATTTTACAGTGATTTTGGGAGGAGAGCTACTTTAACAAAAGCAATGACGAGAAATGTACTTAGGTACTCGGTAAGGGACGCCTTCGGATGCTATCTTGCACTTTGGGTAAAAGTTGATAGACGTAGTTACGAAGCCGGCTCCGACATCAAGATTACATCAGTCTTTCCAAAGAAAGGCTCTAAAGTGCAAGCCTTATGCCATAAACATCAGTGTTTTCAGTGCTTCTGACAATATACACTTTGACAGAATTTTACTGAAAAGTCGTAGTCTATCCTGCGAATTCTTAACATGCAGAGACAGATCCCACTCGATATGCACTGGACCAAAAATTGTCATAGTTTCGAGATAGAAAATCTTCGTCGGTTTGCCAAAATCACACTCTGGAATAGTATCCAACACTGCTCAGGGTATCCGTTAGTCCTTAAGAAGGAACTGTTCAAGTGCAGTTAAGTTAATACTTCTTTTCTGTCAAAGCTAGATGATCAGCTAATGTCAAATATTAAAGAAACCATCCACTTTGCAGCCTGTCCTGCTGTAGAGGATTGCTGTATCCTGGATCGTATTCAGTCTCGTCAGCTCCAAGAGTGGAATTTAAAATCTTATTTGTGTGATACGACTATGTGCTTCTCTCGAAAGGACTCTTCGAGACACTGGAGTACGACCACCACGAACTTTTACTAGCGGAAGGTATATTTGCGATCCTTAATGGTTGTTGCTTATTTCACTTTGCTAGACCTGTTCGATCCCTGTTAGTTATCCAATATAAATGCATATAAGAACCTTTTTCTATTCGCGAAATTGATCTCTGATGCCAAAATAGCACCACAGTGTTTTCGACATATTATAGACACCAAGAGAACAAGGTTTCCCAGCAAAGCAGTGTCGTTAAAGGTGTGATTATCGTCAGGCAAATTAGAAATGCCTCTAGAGCTCACTGACAGCTCAGAACAGATACATATCCTTTATAATTGGCCTAATGGAATTAACTGAACATTATATTTAGTGCTAACATCTTCCGTTCAGATCTACAAAAAGAAAAGACAATTTAAACAAATTCCAGCTTAGTCAAGAAATTCTAAGCTTCGATTTCAAGGTTCCCTGAAAAAGAGTCACATGTATCGTTTAGGATGGGTTAAATATTTAACACATAATGGAACATCGTAGTGTTTTCCATGGACTCATGCTCACCCGATCAGTTGCACGATTCCATTAAGGAGGTCACGTTCAGCCCCAGAGGTCAGATGAGGAGTTTTGCATGTGCCTGATATTTCATGGCTAGCAGTAATCCTGAAAATTTCTTCCCAGATGATAAATTTATCGCTTTATTAATACACAAGATTTAAGCATAACACATTCACAGCTACATGAACTCAATAAGGATTATGCAGGTTTTACTTGATCACAGGGAATATTCATGAAGCTTAAGTCTATCAGTACTGTAAATACTCATTAAGACCGGAAATTTAATTAGAACTTTACTCCTGCTTCTCTTTAGCTGTGAAGACAACAAGCGGGAAAGTTGTTTCTGCAAGGCTTTTGGATTTTCAATATCGACTATGCGTTTCGCTTAGAACAACTAATCTTCCATTATAAAAATGTTTTTCAATCTCATATAAGCTTGCAAAGAGTTTGCTGGGCATGAGAAATTCAGTTGCTATCAAACAATTATTTGGGATAAGTCTGCTATGATGCCTATATGGCAGAGCAGGTTTTTTCAAAGGGATTTCCATTACTACTACATGTTGCGATACATTTCAAAGCCTAAATAAGGCCTTGATACTTAATTTGTCCTTCATAAATCAGATAGCGGAAATGCAAATACAAATGCCTTTTGTTACTGTTATCAACCCCAAAAATATTCCATCGCACCAGATCAGTTGATTGCAATACTGATTTTCTTCATCCAAATATCTACATGAAACCTATCATTTAAAAAATTAGAATTTCAAGCTCATTTAAGATATAAGATTTAAGACATTAGAAGCTGTTTCACAATTTACTGAAATTGCAGTCAGTAGCATACATATATCACTCAATGAAATAGTTAAATAGAATCATTTCTTAAGATTGATGAATCGGAAAAACCTGGAGATAGTAAATAAACATTAACGTAAATGCAATGGGACTTCGAAATTATCATATCCTTGACCGATATTTAAAAATGATCACAGGAAATTATCATTTTCTTAATTTCGCTGCCTGAGAAGCTGAGAATGATGTTGAACAACCATTATCTGGAAGTTAAAATCTTGATTTTTAGAACAAAAGTTAAAATTGCTCTACCATCTTTCCCATAAAAGTGTAATCTCAGTGTATCTTAACCTTAATTTTCATAAAATACAAAGAACTTAACGATCTTAAAGCAATCCATATTCACTGCCTCTCGAAACTGGCAGTATTCAATTTTTTCGTTTTCTTTTTCGCTATAGACAGACTTTTACTCGGACAGTCATTTTTAGATATAAAATACTTTCACCAAGTTCAGTTTGTCATCCGGAGTCCTTTTAGAAATGGTAAGTTCGTATTTTATATCTTCAAGTGCATTGAATACCTTAACGCTGGCCTGATTCTTATCTTCATTGATTGGTCAGACAAATTCACTCTTGAAGAAAATTTCTTAGCTGAAAGTTGGCAAGTAGGGAATGTGTCATAAAGTCTTATGCAAATCCTCTTATTCAGTGATGTTTAGAATATGCCTGTATCCTCTCACGGTTCATACAATAGAAGAAAATAGGCAGGGTTACAATGCATTTTGTATCATTTCTTGTAAAACGACTCTCCTACGACGGTTGATCGGAGAAGAGGAAGAAAGTAATGACTGCCTTATCATCAGTTCCAGTTTTAAAAAAGTCGGTACACTTTAAATATAGAAAACTGAGGAATATTTGTAGAGGTTAGATAGTATCATTTAATATCTCTGAATAACCACCTGCAGAAGATACCAGGACAAATTCAACAATTCAGCTATATTTGGAATTTCTTGTCATTTACTTGAAATAACTCATAGGCATCTTGAAAATAACCTAATATATTTTTATTAAAATTCATTTCAAATTTCTCAGGCAACCTATGAAATGAAGAAATTGAAATTATTCACTGACGTTTATAGGAAACATGTGCTGTTTGCGAAATATATTAGTAATATGTAGGTTGGAAGGTGGAGTACGTAAATGATGCATTAGTCCAAGAAAATTCACATACCTTGTGGCGTTTTCAAAGGATTTTGAATTGCTCAGTTGCGATATGCGATGCTCACGGCTGCATTTAAAAAAAATTTCCAAACATAAACCTTCTCATGAAGTAATTTGTTACCATTGCCAGTCATGAGTGGAATTTCGCTATTTAAAATGTGAGGCTGCTGGTCTATTTTCGAGAATGCTTTTAAGGATTTTTAATACATTAATAAATTTTAGGATTCTGTAATTGACTCAATGGCTTCATATCTGTCTTGGGAAAGAATTTAATATTCCAAATCGTGCGAATGCGAATGTCAATGTTGAAACACGATTCAACCAAAAATACCCACTTAAGAGGTTATTTAACCAGTAGATTTCTTCATATTCCAATGCTCTAAGGTTAATTCCGATCATTCGTGATTGTGCTACTGCTTCTAGCTCTAACTCGTAATCAACCCTTGCAAATTTATACTACGCAAGAATGAAGTCCAATTGATATTTTCTATGCATCAGTTGACAGACCTGTGCCAAAGCATTTCGAAATGGAGGCCACACGAGCCGCTAAAATTGCTTAAGGAATACGATGATAAATCAACGAGGTGTCAACTCAAGAATCCCCAACATTTTAGGGATAAAAGTGCACTGGACTCAATTTTGAAGAATTGCAATTCACTTGCACGATTGAGGTAACTGAAACAGATATCATCACGGTATGCTTGAATGTACATTCTCATTTGCGATTTAGTTAGCTTTAGAGCTGGACAGCTAGCATGATTCCGGAAGCGCAAAAGTTTTCGGTTTTTCTTTGCAGAGTGATTGATTGTTGGTCGAGACCGTCGAATTCACCTAATTCCATTTACAAAACTGCCACTGATTTAATGCAAGCCCTGAAGGAGATCCTGAATAATTGCAAACGCAGTTGCATAAACAAGTGCTGTTTAGTCGGTGGTTGGTTTGGTGATCTTGTGTTCCCTAAGTCTGTGATGATTCTTCGTCTTACCCTAAGTATTTTTACGGCACCAATCGATGAGACACTCAATATTGTGGAATTTTCGTTAGGACTTATCGCATTCAACGAATCAAAAGGCTTCCTCAGTAGAAAAGCTGATAACCTAAATCAAATATTTGTCCCTCACACCATAAACTTAATTGCTGTTATTTGAGTGTGTTTGACCAACCAAATGCAGTGAGACAAAAGCGACAATCAAACAGTGAAGTGCTACAATCAAACCTGTAAAATGCTTAACTTTCCTTAAGGATGTTAGCTGCAATATGATCCTGCTTTACTGGCTGTTCACGTAACTGGTGAATTGCGTCATGTGCCTTCTGCGCATAGCAAAATGGAAACATTTACTTATAATCTGATAACTCTTATTCTTAGCTTGGTCTCGAGCCAAGCTAATCATAAGATCAATTTCCCATTTTTCTACGAGGTTACAATTCACAATGGGGATGGATAAGTGAATGCGTTATGCAATACAATTATATGGAAAAAATGGTAACAAGCATTAGTCCTGGGATCATAAATCAAGGATTCTTGTTTAAATGGCACCAACTTTTCTAAACGAAAAGTCAATTTCAGTTGCTAATTAAATACTAAACTCTAGGCATTTCATTAAAATATAAATTTACATTTGTTTCTTGGAAGTAACAACAGGACATATCTATGGTAACCCTGCAAAGTTAAAACTCCTGTCATTTACACTACTTCAACATTATCCTGTATAAAGTAGCACCCTTAACTATGTCCAACGCCTACTTGGCACCTGACCTATTCAATTCCAGTACAACTTCATTTGTGTATGAGACACCGCATTCAGGATTTGTCAGGCTCTAGTAGCCTTGTTCTTAGTTCTGTCAAAGGCACCGACGACTCTTCGTCTTCCTTTGGAAATGGGACTCCTAATCTCATACAGGGTGGGTTATCTGTCCTGGCGATAACGTTAGAATAGCTAAACATTGAGTGTGGATAAGCGTCGGCGTGATTAGTAGGGATTTCCAATCACTCCGACGTGATGTCAACGTATGTTAAAGTAATAAAATTCAAAAAAATTGCTTTAATTGCAACAACAGTAATTGAAATGGCTTGGTTGTACGCATGTTGTTGTCAAACTGACCATTTTTTCACGGCTAACTGAAAGTAAATGCTAGATTCTGAGCCTCAAGCAAAATATTAAGGTCAGTTACAAGTTAAAACAGTTTCTTATAAGCTCCGATATTTTAAAAGTGCATACATTGCCTCATGATTTATCTAAATTATTAAAGCTTTAAAGAGACGAATTAGAGAGTTAATATTAATGAATTCGGCTTGCTTTGGCGCTTCTACCAAGTTCATCGTTAAGTCTAAATTCCTTGATGTTTAAATAATTGATGACGTGCATCCAAGTGCTCCATCCCACCCTTGAAATTATAATTAAGCTTAGTTGTCTCATAAATTACCCAATACGAATATATTGGCTTTTGCATATGAAAGGCAAGCAAGCCTTTAATATTCGAAGAACTGAATATCGAGCGTTAGCTCAGAAAGTATTATATATGATGTAAAAACGTAGCTCGTAAGTAATTACTAAAATGAGTGTTACAATTCTACGCATGTATCTAGCAAGCACTTAAAGCTCATGCCAAAGAGGAATGTATCTACTGTCGATATGCCATTATGGATATACCAACATAAACATAAACTACGAATTTAATTAATTGTTCTCTGTTCATATTTTTACATTTGCTATTTAAAGCATGCATCTTATACGGAGACCCGAAATGATATTTATTGTCCAAGGGTGGGAACTTGTATTCGCCATATGCTACTGATTCAATTATATTGCTAAGTATTGTGGGAAAGTGAAACTGCTGGCATCTAGGTTTCTTTGCGGACAATCATAAATGAACTTGAGATGGAACTACTGACGCCCTTCCTAATTCAACAATATTGAATGCGTATTATTCGAAAAAAAGGAACGATTTTCGCTCACAAAGTCTTTCCCATAGATTAATGCCAAATATTTTAATATTTGCATCTGGCCTGAAGTCATAATTTGAATAATAAATATAAAAAACGTAGAATTCGGTTCACAGCACAATTTATTGGTCCATGCTTAGTGGAATAGTATCGTCGATTTCACTTTCTTTAATGTGCATACCTTACTTTATCATTTATTATTATAGTTGTGTAAGTGCTTACCCACCTCTATCGAATGCGTCACTAATTCAAACCCGTCGTTGATGACGTACGTCAGAGCGTTCCGCACAACCCTGAAAGCTTAATTAAGTTTAATGGCATCTTAAATTGCCTTCGTTTAATATCATGCTTTTTGCATATAATAGGCCATCAAGTTCAGAATAAAAGTTAAATAAAAAATCAAGATTTTAGCCATAAATGTAGGGTAAAGTAATAGCATTCTTTTGGTTTTCCGACATTGTTTGACATTAATATAATGCAAATAATAGCTTCAATAAATTAGGAGGGACTTTTCCTATTTTGTAAGTTTAACTCTAACCTACACTCATAAAATACAGTGACATAGTTGTAACATTCATTGTTTCGGAACCTGCCAAGCTCACTTTCACATTGCGTTTATCAAGAGCAGTTTCAAATTTGTAGATTATGCTCTGGTTTTAATAAATAAGAAATAAGTCATTCCCTAGTAAGCCACTGCTCTAGGTCCCTAATATTGAATAAATAGATCGACGTATTAAAATAAAGTAGATAATTTACTTAACATTCTTACACTCCATATATCGTCTGAACAAATACTCTACCAATTATCATTTTTATTATTTTTTAAAAGCATGCCAAAGAAACGCTATTTATTGCTTTTAAGAATGGTCTATATATAATTTAGTTGGACGAAATATTGAAAACACCTGCAAAAACACAACAAAATATATTTTACTTTGATGCTGATTTTGCGCTCTGATTCGCCAGGTATTCGATTGCATGCAACTCTGGTCTTTTATTTCTAATTCATTTTAGTTTCTTTTTAGTTAAACACTCCAGTTTTATTAGAGGTTATGACGGCGGCGGTAATCGAAAGAAGCAAAATTATTTTCGAAATTGAATGGCATATTTAGAGGAATCAGTGAATGCTCTTTTATATAATAATATCAACGAATTCTTTGACCCTGATTGCTTGACTTCTTTGAGAAATGGTAAGAAAAAGTCAACAAGTTAGTTTTACTAATATTTACAGGAACCTTAAGCAATAGCCTTCAGGGTTGTTTAAACTGAGTTAGTTTTGTTTCTGTCAAGAGTATCAGCTTAATCCCACCATCGAAGCTAATGACTACTCTCCTAATCAATTCATGGAAAAGTCTTATTTACATTTTGTTTGATCTTTTCTCTCATGAACTCAGAGATAGCAGTCTTTGTTGAAAAAAGATGTCAAGGTCCTTCTAACTTAGTATCAAAGATGAGGCGAAATAACGCCCGATCCCACGATTTATAAAAGTAGTATGGGTCTGTTTAGATATATCACAAACTGCCATTCATTATTGAAAAGAAACCGTGATAAGAAATCTAATTGATGTGTTTCATAGACGTGGGATTACGGGGATACAAAGTGCAGTATTATTGTAGAATGTGAATATGAACATCGGCGTAACTCAACAAAGTCCCTACGATATATTATAGTTCATGAAAGAATGGGAAACATCATCCTCCTTACAACTATCCAAAAACCTACAAGGAATGCCTTAGCAACAACACAGGGACAGATTAGTGGTCTACTGCATTTGCTAAGTTCTACTGTCCCATAACAAGCAGTAGATGCGCAAGCAGCTCTTCTGTGCTGGACGTGTTTGTGGGAGGGGCATAGGCTAAGTTTTTAAAATTGCAGGTGAAGAAGTTCACTAGAATGAAAAGTACGAGTGAGGCGTCCGTAACGCAGTGTTGGCGGAAGTTACTTGTGGGACTCTAAGATGTCATAAATCCGTCTATAAAAAAGGAGATCAGGCAATCGCAGTCAATTTAACGTCTGACTCTCGAAAACCACAGAGAAAAATGCAAATGGTTGTAATGCAATCGAAGTGTGATAAATACAACATTTCTATGTTAAACTGATGAGAAAAAAATAATACTTGCCTAACACATAATTCTATCTGTGACAACATGAGATGTGGCAAACTGGCCTAAATCAAATAATGAGATATTAATCAAAACGAACTTTCATAAAAAAACAGAAAATTATTTGAATCAAAAAGATTTGAAACGAATTAAGATATAAGCTCATATTTGAAAGAAGTTTAGAAATGCAACCGCGAAATAATAGCTGTAGGTAGTTTCCTATCTGACGAATTTGAATCCATGGCACAAATTAAGTCGAATGACACATTTCGAAAATTTCCCGACATTCTGTCAAACGAAGTTACGCAGCACTTGATATTTCACCTTTTCAATGCTGCTTTATTTTGGAGCTCATGGTTATACGAATTATACAAATTTAAAAATATTATGATAGGCCTAATTAGGTCAAATTTAATCACGAAATTGTAAAAAAAGATCAAATTATTCTTAGTTTACAGAATACGAAGATTATTGCCACATTCTGTAAATATCTTCTTAGTTAGATGTGGTGACTTTGCACTTTCAATTGCGATATGTTAGAATAGAGATGACCAGGTGGGATTGCTGGTCACAGTACTTCTAGAATCACGATAGATTTTGTTGCAAGTCCCATCCAAAAGTCCCTTTCATTTTCTTAATGTCCTCTATCATAAATAATTTCTCAAAAATACTATTTTCATAACATTGAAATTACTCTTTTGTGGGAAAGCACCCTTAACTTTTGTTTCAAAAAATAGCGATTTAAACTGCCAGAAAATGGTTGCTCATCATTATTTTCAGTTTCTAAGGCAGCGAATTCACGAAAATGATAATGTTATTGGTCAAGAATATGATAGTTATAAACTCCTATTACTTATGTTAAAATATATATTTATTTAATATCTCCAGCTTCTTCCGATTCCACAATCTTTAGAAATAAACTTATTTAAATTTCATATTGTGATCAAATTATACTACTGAAAGTTGCTTCAGTAAAGTGTAAAACAGTTTCAATATTACTAAATATTTATTGAGTTAAAAGCTTTTTATGACTTAAAGTATGGTAATTTGTTAAAATGCTAGATTTCGGTACAAATATATGAATGAAGAAAATTAGTATTGGAATCGACTGATCTGGTGCGATGGAATATATTTGGGGTTGATAGCAGTAACAAAAGGCACCTTTAATTCACTTCCGCTATTTGACTTATGAACAATAATTTAAACATCAAGGACTTATTTGGGCTTTGAAATGCATTGCAACATGTGGTGGTAAAGGAAATCCTTTGTGTAAAAATCTGTTACGTCATGTACACATCGAAGCAGGTATATAAGATGTAATTTTTTGAAAGCAACTGAGTTTCTCATGCTCAGCAAAGTCTTTGAATAACCTAGTTATTCTAAGTGAAACGCATAGTGATTATTGAAAGTCCAAAGGCCTTGAAGAAACAACTTATTCGTTTGTTGTGTTCACTACTAAAGAGCAGTAGGAGTTATGTTTTAATTAATTCTCAGTTCCTAATAAGTATTTGCAGTACTGATAGACTTAAGCTTCATGAATATTCCCCGTGATCAGATGAAACCTGTGTACTCCTTATTGAGTTCCTGTAGCTGTGAATGTGTTATGCTCAAATCTCTTGGATTAATACAGCAAGAAATTAATCATTTGGAAAGTAAATTTCAGGATTACTGCTAGTCGTGAAATATCAGGCACATGCAAAACTCCTTGTCTGACCTCTAGGACTGAATGTGACCTCCTTAATGGAATTGTGCGACTGATTAAGGTGAGCATGAGACCATGGAAGACACTACAGTTTTAAAACCCAGTTCCCTTGGATAAATGTGCAATACACTTAAACAAATAGAAAGTTCTGTTGGTTATGCGTTCTGAAAATAAATTGTCCTAAGGTTAATAGTTTAAATTATTCGTTTCGTCGAAAAGTTTTAGTTTTGATTTGCTGGGGTTGCGTGGATTGCTATTTGAAGATATAATAGCCTGAAAACGACAAATGAGTAAAACCAGCGTCTTTGAGTTTTCTATGAAGGTGGCAGTGTCATACGCGAAAGGCACCTTTTAATAAGTTTTCAAAATGACAAAGATGTCTGCGACAGTGAACCATTCGATTTTTACAGTATGATAAATTTTAATTAATTACTTTTTTTTCACCTTTTATCCCTAGTATAGCAATATTTTTTTGCGTTTTCCACAGAATGGCTTGAGCGCATGTACAAAATTATGTTTTACAGGACAGTGTCACATACGAATCTGTTACATTAAATGAATGCGGCAATTTCATTTAGCCACAACTTCGGACCTTGGAAACTCTGATTCGCAATCTAGTATGACAAAGAAACTATGTTTTCTGCTATGCTATTTTAATTGGCTTTGTATTTTATTTTTGCTTGCATTGCCTGTAGCACCGTCATCAGCGTTAAACGCGAACGCAGATATCGGCAGGCATCCTACCCTTTTTTATTTTAAGGATGGCAAAACGTTAAATTGATAATAAACAAAAACAAAAAACAAGGTTAAAAAGAAAATGAATGAATGAGTGAATACCATTGCATTTTAGATTTCTCGAGTGAGTCATGCTCTTTTTGTTTGCATTTTCGCTATTTAATCAGCACCAAACACGAATAGAGACATCGAAACTCGGAGTTTAACCTCTTACAATGTTTGATGTGTTAAAGCTTTGAGGTCTTTTTACACTCTGTAGCATATCGAATCTTACCTATTTTCCATATAGTCTTTAATTCAGTTCGTTGGCAAGTAAATATGTTAAAAGTGGTATATAATTTTTTTACTAATTATCCTCTAATATAACCACTGCTTTTTAGACATTAAACAACGTCATCTCACCAGGCAGTGGTCTTAATTTATTGGACAATAATAAACGGGAAAGATATTATGACAGAAAGTTAACTTTTTCTCAAATAATACGTGTCCAAAATTTTTTAAAATTGTGTGTGAATTTCGGGAAAATTTGCTCTTCTTCTGTCCTCATCAATACTTTCATGGCACCCACGTCGGAGGTAAATGGTGGATGTAATGGCAGCTTGAGACTTGTAGAGGTCAGTCCGTAGCTGAAATCTGGAAAGAGATTGAACTCGTCTACCCGGTGAAATCTATGATAGTTAAAATTGAGAATACTTATTTTATAATGATTTCCCTTTACCTCATAAGATATCAAGCTCTCCAGTTCTAGAGCTAAGAATTTACATTTGAATATACCGTGGTGATATCTTTCTCAGTTACCTTAATGATGCAAGTGAACTGTAATTTTAGAAAATTGAGTCTATAGCACTTTCGACCCAAAATGTTTGGGATTTTCGAGTTGAAACCTCGTTGATATATTGAATTTGTCGATCAGGTCTACACCGAGAAGCGAGAGACTTAGAGAAGGTAGAGCTGTAATAACCCATTGTGTAGAATAATGATCCCGGTGGTATTCGAGATTCCAAGTGGAAGTTATGTTAATGACAATGAATGCATCTTTGCATAATTTTAAGTCCAATAAGAGTCTATGCAAGGGTCAATGGAGTTGACTTGCCTAAATGTTTTGATGATATTATGAATGGGAATGCTTGTGAATTGAAATTCACTTTCTAAGTATTCAGGTAGTCAGGTATTTAAGACAGTCATCTTAGATACCAATGTTGCACATCGACTCCTTGAGTAAAATAAAAACGTCTTTACCTCATTTCTGTTTACGATCTCTATTTAGAATTAAACCAATATGGCTATTATGAAAAATTAAAGTTGTATCGTATCATTTTGGAACGTAAGCCTGATAACCAGTAACGAATTAGTGCAAACTTGTGAATTCGTTGATGATTAAAATTAAGGATACCAATTTTATGAAGATTTCCCTTCAACTAGAAAAGATATCTAAAATACGAACTCGCTTGTGAATCAATTAAAAACTTGGACGAATCATCAGACACCAACATTCGACTGAAGTAATAAAATGATAATCCCAGGACATTGCACTTTGTCAAAAAAGCCTCATTTCAGCTTCTCGGACCTGCATCTTTGCTTGTTTACTTGCTTTAAATTTAATTGAGTAAATACGATTTAGGTATTCTAAAGTCACCCTAATTTTATGGAATATTCAATTTCTCCATAGTAGTCTGACCATTTTGTTCAAAATTGGTCTGATAGATGTAATATACTAACTGTTTCTGTCTTATTCATCACTGAAGGTAAGGTAAATGAGAATATACATGCAACAACTGCGAAATACTCTTTCGTTGGCATTTTCAATCTTCGCAAATAGTACATTCTAAATGAGTCCCAAAGAAGTTCAATGTACAGGGTGGTATCAACTACTTTAATAGTGCTTCCTTCCAAAGTCAAATCAAGAAACGAATTCAATAATGCAGTGTAATCAATGAGAAAGGCTTTATTTATTATAAAACGAATTCATGATTAGGACAGAGGTGATTATCACATAAAATGAATACCAAAAAGAAGTGATGAGGTGATTGTGGACGGTGGATGATGCAGAAAACCGTGGAAAATTTATTACTGATTAGGGATTTTCGAAAGTTAATCCAGCCTGAGACAGAGAGAGTTGGTAACTCTGGCGAAAGCTGTGTTGACACATTGGAATACAGCTACGCAGGCCTTCTTTGAGTGCGTTAATATAATCGCCTGCGTTTCTTAATGGGAAATTGGCTGGCTCTATGACGAGATCGCTGGTGCACTCATCCACACGAACGATGTTAACTTTGCTATTGTTAAAAGTGAATGTTGCTCTCAATAGCAATCCTGAGATATTCACTGACACTGAGAAGAATTCACCGTAACCTGTCGTGAATGCCTGAAATTTATAATCACCATGTAGAAAAATTTACAAAATGGAACCAGACTTGGGGCATTGAAATATTGCAATCAAATTTATCATTTTCTACTGTCCAGCGCGAGCATTTTGTAACCCAGGAGCCTTTTCGTAAGCTCAGAGCCTTGAAATTTGTCATTTCCGTTGAAATTTCCTTTAGTGCATTGTACATCGCGGCACTTGCTCCATTTTCCATATTCGTGTCTCCATCGTTTTCCTCATTCACTGAATTTGAATTCGACTTCTAGAAGAAAGGGACTTACCAAAGTTAGAAAAAACTGTGCTGAAAGTCAGTAGAATAAGGAAGAGTGTTTTGGTCATTTACAGCTTATGAGTGAGGGAGTGAATGATTCTTTGGTTTGAGGTCATTTACGTGAACTTGCAAGAAATCGATGTTTATGAGAATATTTTCTAATATTGTATCAAAATATTTCAAAGGATTGCAGTGTGCAAACATGACCTAACCCTTACAAACCTCAGTTTTAAACTCTTAGCAATGCTAATCCGTATTGTAAACATTTTCATATATTTCAAAATTCTAAGTAGAGCATGTTATACCTCCTCATCGATCTTGCACTTTAAATGGTATTTCGTTTCAACAATTGCGACCATGAGATCATTTCGGTTCTTTGTCCATCAAGCATATCAGTCCTAGAGATGGATTAGCTTTTTTCATTCACTTAAACAGGGTAACGAAAGGACCACATCTATTAACAAATATTAACATTTATAAATCAAATTTTCGCTAAAAGGTGCTTCAAATGCCGAAGCAAAAATTACTGTGTAGTGAAATATCTGTTTAGTTCAAGCGTTACTTATTGCAATTACGTGTACGTTGAAATTCGCTTGGTTGAAAGTTGAATGCCTCATGAAAATATCACAAATATCTCCTCACACGTAGGTACGAGGCAAAATTTATACAAAAAAATTGTATAACAAATTAGTGACCATCCAACAAATGTTATTAATTTGCTTTATTCACTCAGCTGAGCAGACGGTGCCGACTCGTAGTTGACGTAACATCAACCGGGTTTGCAACTCCGCAAAGACACAATGATACTGAATTTTTAACGGTGATATAGTATTTTAACTTCAAATAAACCAGCAAATATGGAATAGAAATAAAACGTTATTTTGCGAATACATTCTACTCAATTGCATTTTGTATATTCCCATTTAATTGTTCAGGATTGTTTTGTGCATTTTAGCATTTGCCAAGAATTGCATAAATAATCGCATAAAGGAATCGCTTTTAAACAATAACCTTTTTCGAAGTAAGCAAAGGAACAAAATACAATATAATATTATAGTTTTGCTGGTTTTGTATGAATATTCTGGGTTATCAATATATTTAATGAAATTTAATTACCAACATGCAAATTTTTTCGTTCCGTTTTTTTTAATTTTCAGCACCAGCTCTTCTTAGTAAGAGTTTTACTATTGAAATAAATGAGCATACATGAAACAATGTAACCAAATGTTATTTTAATATATCTTTATGTTAAATAAATATGATACATAAATATGTATTATAAATATCCTATGAATTATTTTGAAGAATCACTGTAGCTGAAAACTTATTTTCTGACTACCCATACGTATATATTGGTCAGTCTTCTAAAATCAGGCCATTTGTACAAAAATAGAAGCTTTATGACTGTTTACTAAATTTCGCAACTTAACATGTTTTTGGTAGCATATGAAAATGAACACTGTGCCCATTTCAGAAGGGTTTGTACCAAGCGTTTATTCTGTTGCGGATTTGTAGTCGTTCCTTGCCTAGTTGAAGCTCACATTTTCGTTACCTTTGGTTCATCTATATAATTCTTTAGCTGCTACTCATTTTGCTTTAGAGAATAGTGTTTTTTTGTTATTTTAGTGATTATTAAACCAGTTGCTATCAAATAGTTATTAAAATGAACAAATTTATCTCCGACAGCTTTAACACGGGATTGTTGAATTTGGCATGGTACATTCTGCTGGTGAGGATTCATATATGTATATTAGATGATACTATCTAACCTCTGCAAAATTCCCCAGTTATCTATACTTGAAGTGAACAGATTTATTATAAGTTGCATTGATGATAAGGCAATCTTTGCTCTCTTCCCCTTCTCCGATCAACCGTCGTAGGGGAGTCATTATACAAGGAATGACATAAAATAAACTGTAACCTGCCTATTTCTCTCCATTTTATGAACAGTGAGATGATTCAGGTATATTCCAAACATCTCTGAATAAGTAAATTTACATAAGACATTATGACATATACCCTACTTACTAAATTCCAGCTAAGAAATGTTCTTCTAGAGTGAATGTGTCTGATCAATCAATGGAGATAGGAATCCAGATGACGAATTGAACTTGGTAAAAATATTTTATTTATAAAAATAATTTGTCGGTAAAGGCTTGTCTATAGAGCAAAAAGTGAAGGACAATGGAATACTGCCAGTTTTAAGAGCACTGAATAAGGACTAGATTTATTTTAACGAATTCGTCCGAAAGCCCGTATAGATAAGGGAAAAACAATAATTTCTGAATTGAATAGAAGTGGCAACCCTCGTTTCCCTTACCTAGTTATATTTTAATACTAAAAAAGACTCGTATTGCCAGAACAATGCAACTCTGATTAATACAAACTGCTGGTCTATAGTAGTCGCAATCCACAGCTTTAGGGGCTTTATTTCGCATCAACAAAACAAATTTGCATTTAAGCAAAATGAAAAGAAATCGTTATAATGACACTATGTTATTAGTTAAAGTTACTTTTTCATATATTTTGAATTTTTATAGTTGTTGCATTTTAATCGTAAAATATTTGTAATAATGGAAATGCAGATTCTTCACTGCCACTAAATATGTATATTTAAATATGAATAGGAGAGGAAGATTGTTGTTGAATCACGATTCGAAAATCTGTAAAAAATTGGAGTTAAGTGGAAGGGAGTTTTTCGTTGGTACTGACATAGAAACAGTGATATAGCATCTTAACTTCGAATAGACCATCAACTATGGCATGAAGGGTAATAAAAATTTTCTATTTTATGGATATATTCTATTTAAATGCTTTTTATGAATTTGTATTTGATTGGAAAGAAATATTTCCTTGCATTTTAGCATTTGCCAAGAAATGCAATTCATTTCTTTATATTAATATCACTAATTGGAAATGTATAGAAGAATCTTTTTCTAACATTAAGCTTCTTTAAGTAGGCAAAGGAACAAAATGCAATGTAATAATATAGTTCTGCTGGTTTTATATGAATATTCTAGGTTATAGATAAATTTTATGTAACTTAAATTCCCATTATACAAATTATTTCGTTCCCCGCTTTTTTAGTTCTCACTACCAGCTTTTCTTAGAAAGCGGTTTGTTTGTGAAATAACTAAACATACATAAAATAATGCAATCAAATGTTATTCTAATGTAGCTATATATTAAATATGTATATAATGCATAACCGTTGAATCATTTGCAATAAACACTGCAGCTAAGAACTAATTTTCAGGGTCTACATAAGTATATATTGTTTAGTTTTTCTATATTCGGGACATAGAAAACTAAAATAAGAGCTTTATGAGTGTTCATTAAATTTCGCAATTTAAAATGTTTCTGGCAGCATTTGAAAATTATCATTGTGCATATTTCAGAACGATTTATACCAATTTATATGATGTTGCGGAATCGTAGTCGTTCCTTTCCTAGTTGAAGCCCACATTTTCGTTGCTTTTGCTTCATCTTTTTTAATTTCTGTGTAACTCTTTCGTTGCTACGTAATTTTTGCTACATAGAATTACATTTCGTGTAATTTTAGTGATTCGTAAAGCGGTTACTATTAAACGCTTACTAATTTGAAAAA
>JAUOZQ010001078.1:0-18684 GCA_030710315.1 Anomotaenia brevis
CCGTGACTGCTCTCATTCCCGAATTTTGAATTGATATAAGTCAATAGAAGGAATTTTGGAGACATGACACACACAGTTAAGAGACTTCTCTGTCTCCTTAATGACTACCCTTCTAAGATTTTCAAATGAGCCAATAGGCTCTTCACCACAGACTGAATTAGGCACGAGATCGAAGTCGGTACCAGTCATTTGTTCCCAGCATATCTAAGTGACAGACTACTGCTACTTTTCCCAAGTTTATCTTTCACCGTTAATGATAAAAAACGAGCTGCCAAATTCTCAACCTATTCTTCGGTAACATGACGTCAGAAGAAGCCTGCCATCTATCTCATCTCCATTTCATTTCACTGTTGTGGATAGACTACACTTAGATTCCCCCCAGAGAGAGAGAGAGAAGAAGAGGCGTGCGTGCTGAAACGACAAGTAGATGCTTGTCTTGTGGTAAAGGGCAAGGGGACATGTCCCAGCCTTGGTTTGGTGACAGGGTAGTTCGGAAGCTAGGTTTGTATGTCTAGACAGCCCCGCTGAGAACATGACCTTGATTGGGCAATCTAGATTGTCCATCTGGCGTGAGGGCGCGACATCGCAATAGGCTCAATGTGAGTGTAATTCGTTGGGTAACTTGACCTGTAAGGGCACGGCTCGCGCGCGTTGGGCAACGTTAGCTAGCCGTGACGCATTATAGTAACGATTTATAGCGGGTTTAGGCCATGTTGTTGTGTGCACAACTAGCGGCATCTCTTTGTGCAGCATGAACGTTGCGTTGTACGCCATTGCCCATTGTGCTGTTATCATTGTTGCTTTGTGTGTAGATTGGTAGAGCTATAGCTACGCTACTCACCTGAAGCAGCTGCCGGATGATCAAAAGGAAGAAGAGTCATTAGAGCTTATGTAGCTGGCGTCAGTCCGCGTATTTGCTGTCAGTTTTCTCGCCCATGGCGATGATCGACTGCGATTCTTTGAACCATCAGTTCATCCGTACACACATGAGAGCTTAGCAGTTTCATACCCCGCAGATGCCATGGTGTATTTCTTCTTTGTATATTTGGTGCTGGTTATTAGGTTTGATGCATGAGAATCCTAATGCGGGGCGAGAGTAAGAAGGAAAGTAGAATCCGTTGTGATGGTTGCCACTTCTTCTTCGCGGCCTTATCGAAGCCTCTATTAGCGCTGCGGATGCTTGTGTGTTTGAATGAGGTAAATAAGATCTATCGGACGACCCTCGGCACATAAACATAGTCTAATCTGTCCCAGTCATGCCACTGTTGAATCCTAGTCAAAACAAGGCTGCTGACATCATTTTAAGGAAATTTAGCATGATCCAGAGCCCACTTGGGACGGTGACATTCGGTATTGTTAGTTGATCCCACAATGATATATACATATATATATTCAAGAATACTGATCAACAGACCAAAACCAGATCGACCGTTGGGTGATTTCCATTTACTCATATTTAAGACAACTAAAATAAACAAATATCCTCTTTATTAATTTATTCGATTTTTCATTTCAGTCTTCATTTTAAAGGGTATTTTTATGCAACTTATGTTTAAATCTATATACATAATATTCTTTTGCTCTAAGCGATTTGCTTTCGGTCGCCTGAATAAGATTTCATAATTCCGTGCGGCAGCACCGAAGCAACACTTCACCCATCCGGCAATGCTGCTGACGTCTGTGCTGCTCGTGGTGTCAATCTTGCAACATAATCGAGTTGGTAGTGAACTCACAGCTGCTGTAAAGACACTTGAGACGGCGGAATGCACCTCTGGACTGCCTAGCATTGCGATCTTCAGCATGCATGCCCCTAATGTGGGCTTCAAGGTTTTTCAGCAGTTTATTCTTTAGGACGCATCTATGATTTGGACCATTTGGGGGTTAAACAGAAGCTGTAGCTAGTGCACCGCTACGTGGACGTATCAGCAGGTATGGGAGAGGAAGAAACATGGGACTTAAACGTAAAGGCCTTGCCAAGGTTTGTGGAGGAGGCAGCTGTGGGCATCGTCATCGTCGTCATCGTGGTAATCGCAAGCAGTGTTCACGAATGAACAATGATCAGCTGGATGTAGAACTGGCGATACAGTTTTGACATTTTACAATTTGTTTTGTTTAAATCTACTAAGAAGCACTTGGTGGGTGTCTGTTAATTTGCACAGGGTGCTCTCAAGAAATCTTCTTTTCTGAAAGTAATATAAGTCCCGTTTTCGTTATTGAAGGTGTTTAATGGATAGATTTTGATTCCTAGGACAGGTTCAGTCTTCTTCACTTCTACACTGAATTAAGCCGCTATTCGAAGCTAGGCTTTGTTTATTTTGCTTTCTTAACTGATCCAAGTGAATTTCATCTAATTAACTGATTTTTCAAATGTAATCAATGGGTCATAATATGCTTTTAGAATTCCATTATCTATTTAGTTATCGAAATGGCCAAAACTAAGCCATTTAGACTTTGGACCACCACTTTTAGGAACTCCTCTTGCATGAATAATTGCCTGGAATTAGGACAGATGTTTGAGCTATGGGAAAATACACCTGCTCGTGGGGCCTCAAATTTTCCGGCTCCTCCATGAAATAGAGCTTATGGGAATCGTATTCTGCATCGGAGAGGTGTAATATATATGAAATTATCCAATAAAACCATGGCTTAGTACACAAATATTCTTAACAAGTAGAAGAATCGTGATACAACTTTGTTGGAATACAACTAAAAATGCTTTTTTCTAAAACATTGACTATACCTAACACGAATTTGACATTAGTAGTAGTAGATTTAGTATTACGTATTAATCATTTATTGGTCATCAATTGAATAAAGTAAATAAATAAAATAAAATAATTATCTGTTTACTTGACGCCAGCTTGGACTGGATAATTCGTGGAAGTCATGTGGTCTAACAACCTCAATGCTTCAAAGTAATCTTGACAATAACCTTTGAATTACCAGTAAGGTTTCGATGGAATTACTGCACGTGGTTTGAACGCATTTCAGCACACTTTCGTCAACAAAGGAAGTTTCCTGTAAAGAGATTTTATAGGTATTATATGGTACCATTAAGAGTGCGCAGATTGGCCACTTATAGAATAATTATGTTTTCGTCACGGACATCGAAATGGCTTTCAGGAGCTCTTGTCAGATGGCAAAATTAACAAAGTAAAAAAAATTTGTATTTATAAACATTGTTGATTGCAGGCCTTGGGACTTGTAGACTTACCAATCACCAAATATGAGAAATGGGCATGCCACATCAGAGTAGTCTGTGCCAGATTGCGCATAATATGCCAGCATTTTTTGTTGCATGAGTGGAAACTTTGGGATAATACCCTTCAATAAAGCAAATATTTGTTACCTGAGATTTAAATTAATGATTTCGGTAGGTCAAATTTGGCATTTTCCAAAGCCTAAAAACGACAATTACGCACTGTACTTTTCTAGCAAAATGACCTTAAAAAGTCATATCTTCAACACCGAGAGACAGCTGTTTGTGATCTTGTGACGATTAATGAATTGGGTCTTCTGCACGGTACACCGTCTCATTACGACGATACGATTACAAAAATGCGTACTCTTTAGAATGATGATTATTGAAGGGCAGTCAAGTTAAAGAGGAGCATAAGCATGAAAAGATGGCTATATTTTAGGAGCTCCGCATGTTTTGTTTAAATGAAATTCTGTTCAATATATGACTGAATAAATCACTGATCTAAAGTTGATGCTTTCCTATAATTTTAACTATATTATTAATGTGAAGGAAATAATCCAGAAGAAAAATTCTTTTTTGAATCATTCTGCGGGACGAATAAAATAAAATTCTTTTTTCATATAGATTTTAATACAATCCATCGTGAGCTATGCGTGACGCAACCATAAAGGTTTTTAAGTTTCTTATCCTCTCGCTCAAACATGAGGTTGTCGTATTTCAGGATTTTCAATTCAAGACTCCAAACAACCACCCTCCAATTTTAGAGCCACTTTTGATTTCAGAGAATTTTTACATCATTACCTGGTCGGAATTTATTGTAGGACCTGACCTAAAGCTGCGCTTCAGACCCATTATTTAAGAACGTTATTGTTGGTCAGTGCTCCAGTTTATCAGTTATTGTAAAAAAGTTATCCTCTGCAATTCTACTGAATTCCTTCGCAACCTAATCCCCCTCCATCCCTCCCTTCGAGCCTTTCTCCCTCTCTAAAATATGTCTTCACGCGTTTTGATTTCCACTTCCCTAGTTTGAGTAAACGATTTCAGTCATGTGCACGTTGCCAGCCAGAGAACTAGTACACATGTCTCCCCTTCCTTCCTTTCTTCCTTCTCTCTTTCCTTTTGCCCTTCACGTCTCATGTTGTGTTGTTTATGGATCTATTAGGCGGCTACTGCGGTGTAGAGCTTGCTTCTTCTTAACAGCGTACTTCTCCTCGCGTGGACCACAGAGTTCCACCACAATTGGTCGCTCACGTTTCGCCATGGGACAGAAATTAATAATGCGCTTATTCGAGGGAATCGATGCCAGGAGTAGTTGGAAGGGCTTCGCGTCTGCTAATGCAACAATAGAGTAAGAAACTGGAGATATCGTCCACAAGCGTGGAAACCTCTGGCTCAAATACCAGATCCAAATCTGATATATACATTTGGATAGAATCAAATCGTTCGTGGTCTCGACTGAAGATTGGCAAGTACAATATCTCGTCGTCCTCCTCTTGGATAGTTAGCAATCTTCCAGCGAGAAAGCACCCCACCAGCTTATCATTACCTTCTCCTGGGCCAACTGAGCTTTGGACTCACCACAGCAAATGAGCCGCTGTATGGATCATGTCACTCTCACAGAGTATTCGAAGCATTTGTGCATCCAGGAACACTTACTCGCCGTCCCGTATTGTGGCCCGCAACTGATCCTGAATGCCGAGGGCCTTAGACAACCTCCGTATTCCAGTGGTCGGCAGGAAGTCGCTAATGCGAAGAACGTTGTCAGTTGAAATTGTTCTTGTTTTTGGTTTTTTCGCTTGATCCTAAATAACATTTGAGGCAAGATTACATGTCATCTTAGAAATTGGATAAGAACTAGGAAGACCAGTTAATACTCACCATCTCTTGGGGTGGAGACGAACTGCGGCTTTTCTGATGTGGTTACCTGTAATTCGTCATTTTGAATGGCGGTTAACTACTAATAACCTTGTGGGTCATTAAATGACTGTATGTCAATTTAAACAATCGTGTGTTACTTATTGCTAATTTCGAGGTCAAGGTCAATGTTTTCTCATGGGGTTTAATGTGCATAACGTTCTCCGTAAAGTTAGATTGTTTCGATATTATAGATATTAGACTATAACCCTGTGCAAATGGAAGCATATTTGCGTTGAAATCTCCAGGAATTCGCCGAAAGTAGGTTATGTTGTCGGGTGATGTGCCCTTCAGTTCCTGCCAGCATTCACTGAGTCCACAAGCATTGGGCAAATATGTCGATTTAACCCCTGAAAACAGTGCTCTTTCAGCCTCTAGAATGTTTGCCTTTTCAATCTGAACTGGTCAGTAATCAGATAGTGCACACATTGACATACCCTATTTAGTAAAATGCGTGCTACAATATTTCGCTGAGCTCAATTTATTGAAAGCTTTTAACTCACAGTTTGCTGGAATGTACAACCACTAGCATTACATTGAACTAATTATATAAAATAGGTTGAGGCTTATGAAGACAAACGTTAAAGGAATTAAAATGATGTTTATCTTACTCCAATACAAAGCACTTCCGAAACAAATACTACGATTCATTGATTCGATGTCTTCGCTAATGATGCCGACTTTGTAAAGAACTGATACTGCTTGATTTCGGAAAATGCATCTAAACTCGATTTTGAGTGGTGGGCTGGGGCTTCATTCGACACAACCAATCCAAAAAAGTAACGACGTCGTTTTTTGCATAACATTCAGCAAATTAAATCGTCCAGCTTTCTCTATGAATGCGCTGCAAAGCCATTGCCTGTCCAATAGCAAAACATTAAGCCACTGGTTGAATAGTGACGAATCGACTTGGCAAAACCGCAGTATAAAAATATGACCAAGACTGATGACGCATTCGGAGACAGAAGCTGCACCACGCCGAAGGATGTCGTCAGAGATGTCCGAGTTATCACCCGAATAGGAGAAAATGGATGCATTCATCCCTTCTAGTTGCCTGCACTCATTCTCTGCCATTCAGTGATCCACACATAGGACATAATAGTGGGAACACCGTGAAGCCATTTAACGCTTTCGACTGCATAGATTGGTGCATTACCACCATCTTGAAGTGTGGCGGCTTTCCCTTTGAAGTGGTTCCTGCACTACCGAAATGTCATGAAGTCTCGTTGTTTTCCCTACAACTATGGCAAGCCTGGGGCTGCTTGAACTGGGGTAAGTAGGCCTTCTAAAACGTGATGAGGGACTTTAAAATACGGTGCCCTTCCCAAAGCTTCATTAGACTATGCTCTTAATTCATTTTACAATACAGAGGCAGCGTAAATTGAAGGAGAGGGCAAAAGATACATCGTGACCGCGTCCACGGAATCGGACTCACTCATGATCCCACAGCAGTGCAACCTGTCATATGTCTAGTAAATTCGTAAATTTAATTTTAAATTAAATTGAATTAAATTTTCTATTACTGTCAGTTTTTCTGTGAAATCTTCAGTAATCATGAATCATTTTAAAGAAATAAAATTCGAGTAAATAGAATGCTCTTTCAACAAAGAAACATGGTTTGCAATAGATATAAAGGAAATCACGTCAAGCCATTGGAAATGCGCGCAAACAAGAGGCGAAGGAGAAGGAGGTGGAGGCGTGATGTGTGTAGACAGTGTCGTGTGGCTGAGTGCATGCAACACACGGCAATTCATGTCGGTGGAAATTGGTGAGCTGCTGACTGCGTGCCTGCAACAGGCGACGGAGCATCGACTGACGGTTGCGCAGATGAAGCACCGATTAGCCTTTTTCCAGCAGGTGCAGTGGGAGGAGGTGGATGCGCAGGCACTGCACTCTCCCTCCCTTCCTCCCTTCCCTCCCTCGACACCACGGCAGGCAGAGCATTCACTGCATCGGACTACACACCAACGGAGTGTAATGGTGGTGGGGAGAGTAGAGCGAGTGATGAAAGGCGACTTCTTCTTCTTGTCTTCTTCTCAAGGCAGCCTTCGGTGGTGACATGCCCCTGTTCGATGAGAGAGGAAGGCTGTGTACTTGAGTCGACTCCTTGGCTGGTGAGAGGCGATGTGTGGAGCAGCACTCTAATAGAGAGAAGTTGCGATAGGCTGGTTTGACACCAGGAAAAATCGCGGACAAGCTGAAGGACTTGATTTTAATGCCCCATGAAGGCGTGGTCGAAGAAAGTAGTCGACATCCAATATTTAACCCCAATGAAAATTTAAACGATTGTTTATTTGTTTCTTTTGCAATAATTTGACCCCCCTCACTCCTTCTTTATTGTAAACACTCCTGAGCACTGGTCATGTGACATCAAGAAGAGGAGTCCGCAGAATGACTCATGACAATGAATCAATGCAAAATAAATGACTGAATTCATGAGATTTGTCATTTTTTCATGTGGACTTCATTTGACCTACCTTCCAAAGTAAACATTCGTTGCTGGGTCATTTTCACAGGTCATCTGATGACAGAGAAATACGAGTCTTTGACTGTAGTTACTAATGAATTCATTGAGAATTATCCAATGCACGTCGGTATAGTGGAACTGTGCCTATTCGTTTGATAATGTAAACTGATATTTCTAAAATTCACTTGGTGGCATTCATGCATATTTCAGGCAGCAGGAAAGTGTAGCAATAGAATAACTAGAGGAGATGTAAATGTACAAGGAAATTGATAATAGTTTCCCTTTCTGTTTTTTCTGAAGCGGGCCAAAATTGTCCATTTCAGATATAATTAGAGAAACCGAATGTTGTAATGATTACTGTGTAGCGATGTAGAGAGAAACCGATTTAAGATATTCATCTGATGATCAATTCTACTTTAGTAGAAAATTTTCAAGAGGCAAAACTGAATTTTTTGTAGCTTGGGGAAGAAACAGTTCGGAGTTGTAAACAACAATAATATATTCTATTTATTTATGGATGGATCCATAAGGAGGTTATAATGAAGTAAAAGTTTCAGCTTTACAAAATCCAATGCGAATGATTTGATTTTTACCTCTTTAATCTGAAACACCACAATTTTGTGCGGTTTTCATGGTTACGGTGTTTAAAACAGTAACAAATTAACATAATTTTGCATTAAAATGGTTAATTTCTTGGGATTAATCGTTTACATTTTTGAGGATTTCACAGAACCACCTCCAATTAATAGGTGAACTAAGAAAGTGTAATATAATGAGTCAAAGCTTTTGTTTCGAACAAAAATTAGTGATTAAGAAAGCGTGTTCGTAGTTCTCCATTGTATCCACGAAACGGACCCGGCAACGGATGAATGCCTCGAGCGGGGAGGGTGTGGAGTTGGGGGTGGTGGTGGGGGTCAATGTTTGACCCAGTCACTAATTTATTTATTTGGTGTATTGGCAATGAGTCATAGTGAACACCTGTCCTTATGTCACATGACCTATGTACGGGAATGCATATCCAATTTGGAGGGAACGTGGGGTCAAGTTATGGTAATAAGGGCAAATGAAAATATTCAATGCATTTTTATTGGTCGGGGAATGGTGGGGTGCCTGCTCTCAGGTAGTGGTTGCCAGGCCTTCGTCATTTAGTAACCGTGCAACGCCATTGTCTGACGCGTCTTACATAGCTCACGACACTACAAAATGCAAACCAACTATAATGGATACGCTCAAAGTAGTTTTTGTACAAACGTGGATCATGGTGGAGGTGGTGGTGGTGTGGAGTAGAATTCCTGGTATTCCTCTGGAGACTTGGAGACTAGTGGTGATAAAGGGTATTATTTACAAAGTAGATGTCATGCTCAAGTGGCTGAGAGGAACCACGCCTCTATGAGTTATAATGGCTATATGATGGTCCAATCGCATTATGCTCCTACGCATAGCCACGCATCGTCATACTGTTATCATGGGGGAATCAGCAAAACCGGCCACTATGTAGCTATATCGACGCAGAACGGAAATCTACACGGATACAACCCTCGAAGCACATCCGTTTTGGCACACGAAGACACGATGTCCACCTTCATTCAACATGCTAATTTCACCGCCGACGGCGACAGCATCGACGACCTTGAACACCATGGAGGCGTATTTTCCCGAATGTACAACTCCACTCTCCAGCGGTCTTACCGTGACCTGGGCGTTGTTCATGAAAACCCACCCACCCATCCTCTCCAGCAATACATGGCAGCCTCTTTTGATGCAGTGCTCAGTAATGAATCCGCTACCACATTTTCGATCCAACAATACAATGCAAGTGGACATCAGAGGAACCAAGAGGGCATAAGCGAATCCGATTACCCATAGACCTCGCTCTATTCCCCAAAAAGGATGGGGAATTCGGTGTACCAGAACGTGCATGGAGGATCGGGAGAAGAACCAACTGGGTATCACCTTCAGCTCATGAAGCAAGTTGGCAGTGCTGCGCTTCACCTCCAGCCCCCCTCTCGGCGTCGCAACCCACATATCCACGCACAGACTCCGATGCCATCAAATCCACATCCATTCATCCAATCAGAAGTAACTTACGCCAATAGTCAGATTGCTCAGGCTGAGTGGATAAATATGGCCCACACTAGCGAAAATGCCACACCAGACGGAGGTCGAACGATGGCTCCCCACCATGATGGATCACAAATACCATCATCATCGAGGTATCTATTCCAGCTCGTGAACCGACAATACAGTGCAGTGCTTCAACACCAATTTCCCGCTCAACATCACAACCAACAGAACTATGGATCTGCTCCGATCGCATCAAATGCACATCCCTTCACTCAACTGGAAGTGACTCATGCCAATACCGATGTTAGTCGCATTGCTCGAGTGGAACGGGGAGACATGGTCTCTACTAATGGAAATGTCACACCCGGTGGAGGCCGAATGATCCCTGCGCACCAGGCTGTGCCTTCAGCTTTAAGCTCCTCAGACCCAGGAGTCCAATCACTCGTTGTCATTCTCCAATCCATCGCTCGTCAGGTATCCGTGCAGCAGACCCGAGATGCCTACCGCAACGCCACGAGAAGCGGGACCATTGAGAGTCACCTCCACTCAATCTGCGTATTCGGCAATTCCAACCTCCGCTTGGAGTTGCTACAAGAGCAGTACTGGAGGATGGCTGCAGGACGCTTCCTCATGGAGTGCGTGGCCAGCAAACCAGGAAGGTACATCCACTTGTCGGACATTAAACGGATACGGTGTGTTTGTTAGCTCAGAAATGAAGAAATCAATCTTGTGTGTGTGTATGAATAGACAGGTATTCCCTCACCTGAGCGTGAGAGTGAGGGGCCTAGAGGAGATGGAGGGAGGCTTCCTGGTCTTCGTGGACCTCGTTGCGACCTCGGACGAGGTGTACTGGTTCCGTGACGGAAGGTGGCAGAGGCAGATGAAGCGCACCAACGTGGTTCTCACTTCGCGGACTGGTCCGTCCACTGGTTAGCAGACGCAAGCATACACACTTTAAATACACTCCTACACTACTGATAGGTCCTAAGTAGTGAAGTCGTGATGTGATCACTACTGTTCGTTTGTAGAGGAATTCAAATACTTCGACCGAATTTGTCCTCTGTTGAGTGGTTCGAGTCTTGCCAGTGAAGTAGCAGAGTTTTCGGCATTGAAGCTCACAAACGAGAGTCGTGTTGGATACAATGAACCAAAGGTGAGTGTCGATGAATGAATTAATTACTTGCTCTCCCTCATTTCTTAAATGCCTTATTTTCATACTATTTTCGATTTCTTAAAAATCAGGTATTCGTTGAATGTGGGCGTACATACGTCGCTCGCTACCACATTGCGAGATGCGTTGAATCGAGGCTGGTTCCTGTTGACGAGTGGCGTGGAGCAGCGCCCTTGGAACTTGTGGGCACGTACATAATTCCAGGAACGGTTTTCATGGCGGTGTCGAGTTACCGTGACCAGAAAGTGAGCGACTTCAAAGTGGTCTGCAACAAGTACGCTTTCAGAAGCCACAGGGGACGGAGGGGTAATCGCTGACCTGATAAACGGAGTAATAGTGGATGCCTTCTGTGATGTTTTGAATACGATTGTGTTCGAATTTTCCGCTTGAAAATACACTGTCCTAGGCCCCAGTAATAGAGCCCCAGTGACAGCTTCTTTAAAGCGGTAAAGCGAGGTTAAATGCTTAATCTGGTGTTAGATTATTTTGGAAATGGACACCATTTATTATTAAGGAAGAAGTTGGTCGCTTCTTAGCGGCATGAACTCAGTTGCTGCCTTGTGTGGTTGGATGAAGTGAGTTTAGTCAGCGGATCATTAAAAGAATAGGTGTTCGGATTTGTTGCACGTTCGGCTCTGGGAGTGAAATGTTTATCCGAAATCGGGCAACAGGCATAATCTAGTTATTTAAATGGCATAGTTGTGGATATACATTTGGCATATACTTAATGCAGTAGGTAGCATCACACTTTCGTGGGTTTCCCGTTTTCTATAATGCGGTTTTAATAAATCGATTCATGGCTGTTCAAATAGATGTTACGTTATAATAGCAATAATAATATTCGTATTATTCAGGTAGCATTGTCCTCGAAATGGAAAGGCTTAGTAATTAAACAAAGACGATAAGCAATCACAGTTCATGGAGTGTAGGTCCATCCCATTTATTTTGTTTGTCATAAATAGACTTCGTATCTTTCAATTGCACACAATCTAGTTATTTATGTTTTTGTGACGGGAGGAAGAGTTACCATCAAGAGCCTGAAAGAATGATAATATATTTTTAAACACTTATTCACTAGCAGTTTCCGAGCCGTACGTAGGAACTGTTACTTGCATTAAATTATTCAACCCATGTCGACACCTCCACACTTAGTTCCCCGTTGCATTTTTGAAACTGCAAGCGAAAATCCCTTTTGAGTATTCTCAAAAGGAATCTTATAAAAAATATATGTCATCCAAATGCACTTTCCTAGCGGGCTCCCTTATAGATTTAGAAATTTGAATCTAAGAGCTCTCTGCTAAATGAAAACACTAATAAATGAGTAACAAAAGCACTTCCTCTTCGAAAATTAATAAAATGCGATTCATGTGCAAGTTGCAAGCCTTTTCAGTATTTACTAATGTAGAGATCAGTTTAACTGAAATTTATATTAGCTTTTGCTTCTTACAGTTTATGAACCAGATGGGAAATCGAACGACAAAGGAATTCGAAAAGCGCAATCAAGCTGCAATCCTACCACGCTCGTTGGATTCACTGGACAAAGAGGAATTTCAATCTCTCTACGTTGCACCCGGGAGCATCTTAAGAGCTTAAACCTTATATTTGTATATACAGGTTGAAAATTAGCTGATGTCTTTTTAACAATTTCATTCATAGTAATCATTTTTCACTCCTGGAGTAAATGAATTGTTCAGATTTCTACATCATTCGCACTGATTTAGACACAAAATTGACGCATTTACGAATCAAAGAAATAAAACTACAGTTGAATGTTCCAACAGTTTTCATTTGCATTATGAAATTAAAAGACTATTTAAATGAATTTTTTGTAAATTTGCTGATTAGGAAATGGTTTTATGATGCGTTCGTTATATATAAGAACCAGATTTCAACCAGTTGTTATACAAATTATAGGCAACTGAAATTGCCTTTCGAATAATTTTACTGAGATGCTTTTTGTAAGCTATAATATGAAAGTAATAATTTTCGATTTATGAATAGAGTAGTAATTTGTTTCACAAAACGAACGCTCAAAAGAAGAGTACTATTGCTTTCTGGTTAGAAAGTACCTTTTTTTGTTAGCAAATCAATATTAAACACTGTTATAAACAATCTAATAATTTGAAGTCTTATTAAATTTGATTTAGTAAACAAGTAGAATATCCATTTTTACAAAATTAAAATGATTCTTGGAGCGTCAAAGCATCATTTTTAATTTAATTTTTCACAACAAAATTTTCTGTTGATACGTGCAGGGTCACGTAAACTTAGCGAAATCCAAAGAAGAATTATGCTTTTGCTTTGATTGCATTAATAGTCTTACCGTTTTATAGATTATCTTATGACAAGTAAATTTCATTTATTTCCTAAAATATCATGCTAATGATGCCAATTAACAAAATATGTAGAAACTAATACAAAATTTGTTAGTTGTTCAACAAAAAGCTTTTTTATTTATTTAGCTATGTATGGTCAATACGTGACGATTTAATATTTGTTTATTGCTATGAGTTAGCAATTCTCTTTTAATTAAGCAAATGGATAGCAATGATGAAAATCTAGTTAAGGAAACTATTTATTTACTGATTAACAGGTATAATCGCATTATCGTGTGATGGCAAAAAAATCTAGTGGTGATTCTTAACTTCAGTTCATGATTAAAAGTACCCAATTAGACTTCTTAAAATAAGGACGTCAGTGTTCCATAGCCACTGAAACAGCATTTGAAGTAGAAATATACAAAGCGTTTTTTAATGTCCACAAAATAAAGGCAAAAATCGATTGTCTGCCAGATCCCTTAAATTGAAAACGTACGCTTGGACTTCATCCTTTGAGCTTAGAGTGCATAAAGAACAGAAAAAAATAAAATTCTAAATATTATGAAAGCGTTTCCTTTGTTAAACGCAACTTCATTTACATTTTGTCCTACTATTCTAACACATTTACAATGATGTCAAAGGAATGTAAGTTTTGTCTAGTAAAACATTTTAGAGTCACTAATAATAAATGCGTTTTCAAAAACAAATATTGAGGCGAATGCGCTGTTTTTAAACGCACTAAATTATTATACAAATTATTTTATATTCAAAGAATTGTGGGTTTTCTTAACAAGTTAAACGATTGCTGGTTTATGAAATTTCATATTTGACTACATTTATTAGCCAGCATTGATATTTTATTTAAATTAATCGGTGCCTAATAGATCGAATATTCAATAAGATAGGTATTTTTATTAATTTTTGCTTCGGATTTTTCATTTCCAAAGTTGTAAGCAATTAAATAGATTTTTTATACGTTGTAACATATTTTGTGATAGGAATATTTAAGTCAAAATGTCTTAAAAAAACATCCTAATGAAATTGATCATTCTGAACATTTATATAAGGGTCTCTTTGTTTCGAACCTTGAAAAGCAGATATTTCAGAAATAATGATAGAATAGAGGATCCAATAAAATTAAAACAGAAAACAATATGATCAACCACCTAAATCGGGGTTTTGAAGGAATTCAATGATTTCATTGGAAACGTTTAAGATGAACACATCAGTAAATGGATTTAGAAGAAGGTGTGGATAATTTTTCGACAACTTTGTGACTGGAAATATTCTTGCCTTGGATTTTGGTGGATTTAATCAACAGGTTGCTTCAATGAAATAGATACTTCTTTTTGCAGAGATGCAATTCAAGGCCGAAAGATTTCTCCTTAAGAAAAGACAAATTGAAGTGTGAATGCGTGGCCTTGATGTAATTTAAATGTCACTCGAGGGGCCCATAAATGATAATTTGAGTAAAAGTAAGTTACAATTCCTATTAAAACTGGTGTTGGTTTCTAAACTCGCAGATCGGTGCATATTGCCAACAAAAATAAATATAAATAAAACAATGAAAATGGATGCAACCTTACAAGTTATTAGACCATTCTGGTAAATGTTGGTTTAAGAAGGCGCCTTTAAGCTGATAGTCGGAAAGTTAACTTAAAAAAGCTACTTTACTTCTCCACATCATTCAAACACAGGCAATGTTTGTTTTGTTTATACGAGCTTCAGCTGTATCGACCACATGTGCTCAGGTAGTCTGAATTAAGGGTTTTAAGCATGAGTAGCTTTACCGATTTGTTTTGCTTAATAAAAGGACCTATTTCATGTCCTATCAGGCCAGTTACTTCTGACTTAGCTCATGAGCATCGCAACAATTTTTTTTTCAATATCTTTAAGAAACAAATTCATCGATTATAGCGATAGATTTCTAACTTTCGCAAATTGTTTCAAGGTGATATGATTCCTTTCATTAAAATTTAAACATTTGGAATAATATTTGAGCTGAATTCACTATCCGATACCGTTACAGTAACTTCGGATTTGATAACGTTCCATCAATTCTTGATCGCTCATCTAATAAGTGTTCAATTGTGATGCAATTTAATCAAAGAATAGTATAGATGCCCGAAATAACTTGTAGGAACCGTAGCCATAAATAGGCTAGGCAATTGAGGTGCATTATTTTTCTCAATTTCACGCCCTTTTTTCTGCTTGATAAAATTTCTATGACATCAACAATTACTTCACATTCATATACATTTTTTCCAATTCTTAATGTCACTGAACAAAAAACACAATTTAATGAGCCATGATTATTTTATTTGGAGTGAATAGCTGTAAGCTCCAATTGATTTCCATCGTACTATTACCTTAATCTTCTTTCGAGTGCTTTGCAACTGATGCGGACGTCATCAGTGGTTGTTTCGATCTTAACTTTCATATCAGCCACGCTCACAGAGACTTTACCAACTTTTCTTGACAACTCCGATTTCATAAATGATTAAACGAGCAACTTTACCCGATTTTTGCTGAGGTGCTTCCATTGCAGTTTAGTTCTATCAATTCACTGATGTCTATGGGATTGAAGTTCAGGTCTAGATTTTTCGTCAATTCTTCTATTGATTTTCGTGGTTCGTATTTTTTCAGCACAAGTTGAGTTAAATCTAAGGGCAACATAGTTGATCGATGTTCATATTAAATGGAGTATATGAAATGCACTACTGAAAATTTTCATTAGCAACCGAACGACTATCTGAGCATTCAGGTTCGTAGGCTTAATTGGCTGATTCGGAATGAAATATCCATTAGTGATAGCTTAATTTGGGTGAAATGCCGAGGTCTTTGTAGAATCACCTTCTTGCTTCTATCAATAATTTTACTAGCCACAATTAAGGTTTTTTCTTACAAATCTAAAACTTGGTTTTCGCTTATTTCTAAAGAAATGGCTTCTTTTAAGACTTCCTAGTCTCAATAACGGCTTCGTATGAAGCAAAACATAGGTTTTATAAGTCAACGTAAAATTTAATTTTTATTTCAATAAAAGGTGCAAGGTTTAGTTTCGTAAAAGCGCCATTAAAAGTGCCTTACTTGTACTAATAGAGTATATAAAATAAATCATTCTGTTTCGATAGACAAGCATATGACATATGACCAAAGAAGATAAAATCGAATGCTCCTTAAAGATGATGATGAGGAGGAGGATGAGTCTTCCTATCACTTCTCAGATCTTCATCTTTGAACTGTACTCACCTATTACGTCTTATTTGGTGGTTTTAATTAATTTTAGCAGAACACCGGGCGTATGCGCGAAGTCACTTCAAGTCTCCGAAAGTCAATCCGAAGTGATTCGAAATAACTACCTATTTCTTTCCTTTTTTAAACTGCGCAGAACCCTGTGCCTTTTGCATGTTAAGACGAATTTTGTATCTTTGTCCTTATTTGCCTACGGCTTTGTTGAATTTCACCACGTATAGGCACTCTAGAAAGTCATTGTTGTTGAAAAGGGCTAATTCAACTCTTCAGAGAAAATCGCTTCATTAATTAGAATTCACTAAATTAGCATTGCGTGATGGCAGCATAGAAAACAAGCAACTAAGAAGATTGATAGGCAGCCAGTTATCCATTTGTTCATTAAATCTTTATGAAAAATTGCAGCAGACAGTATTACATCTCCCCTTTCTACTTATTTAAAATCACAATAAAAACTCATAACTGTCAGCATTGAATGCCTTTGTTGCCGCAGTGCTATTGAACGCGTTACAACTAGCAAATAAATTGATTTTAGAAAGCAAACATTTGTAAGGATCAGCTATGATTTCTTCAACTGCTTCCTATACAGTTGATGTAATCATAAGTTTTAGATCATAGAAAGAAGTATTCGGCTAGGCGTTTAAATGCAATTTCTTATCTCTTTGATGTTCCACTAATATGTCTATTAATTTTTAGGATCATGTATTTATAAAGATAAATTGTTTGTGCTATTGTATGTGTAAAATCCAATATGAATTAAATCATAGCCATCAAGGTGATACGAAAATTTTTAGTCGGTGCAACAAACGTTTCCATAACGGAAGTCATAATTTAATCAAATATTGAGGATTAACTGAAATAATACAATTTCTGCGAAAAACTTAAAATTTGTAACGATATTTGAATGTGTCAGTTTGACAAAGAATTAAAAGGAATCCTCTTACTGAGATGAATATCACCTCTAAACGGTGATTCTCAGCAGCTTTTTTGAGATAACAACAGTTTTCTCACAGAAAACCCTCCGCGACCTCCAAATCTACTATGTTCATAGCGCTAGTAAAAGTGATAGCGTTAATTGTTTTGCTGTAGGTTCAGGAACGTTGCCACACAGAAAAAACCTTCGAGAATAGTGCATTGACAAATAGATTAGTTAAATGTGTATTGCTCTCTAGTTCAGTTTACCCCGCTTACCCTCTCTCCCGAGCCTAATTCTGAGTCAGCTACAGCAACCCTGGAGCTCTATAAAAATCTCTGGTTTAACAAATTGTCGGACATCACCCTTCCGTCTCGTGGTGTCCTGGTCATGGCTGTGAGAGAATTCTAGCACTTCAGTAAGAGCTTCTGAATTGGAGATGGCACTGAAGAGCACCAACAGTGTGGTCTCTCCAGGCTGTAAGACGAAGTTCTGCTTTGCCTGTGGCAACGATTATCATTAAACAGTGCTCGGTCTGCACATGGTAATGAGGAATAGAAATAATAGGTGTTCGGTTCGTTTTACTGCATTTGTCCTCATATACCACAAGATAATAACAAATAGAAGTGCTATTGTTAAACCTGAATTTGTGTTTTAGAAATAAATTGATATTTTAACTACGATTTCGCAATTAAATTGCAAAAAATAATTGTCGTAAACTCATGATGCACAATTTACTACCCTTATAAGTTGCTCCCGCTGCCACTCTTGAATGATGTGCTGTTTGAAAAGAGGTTGTTTAATTTGAAATAAAATGAATATTCAGGCGAAACTTTTGTGACGAAATTCGAGGAATCCTTTTTTATTAATTTTTCTGACGGATGAGTCAGGAGTTATAATATGTTGTTAGGAATAGTTTAATATCAATACAAGTTTCGTTGATGAAATAAGATTTTTTTATGATATGGAATCAGGAATAACCACGTTTTTCCAGTATCTAGTTGGCTATGGTTTTCGGATAACTCTGAAGTGCCGCTTGGAAACATCAAGACTTAACCACGACCGTCGTCTTATCCGACTCTAAGGGAAATCAGTAACAATCATTTGACATTTTTATATTATGCACAAATTAAAAAAAAACTGATTAAACAATCATTGTTATTTTCTATTTTTCCAAAAAATATCACTCCATCTCGTTGAAATGAGTGTTATTTATTATAATCGATGCAACATGCACAGGAGTACATGTTGAGATCATACTTACCTCCACAACTCTACTAGTTATTTCATTCAAGTTTTATGCGGTTTTAGGGATAAATGCTGTATATGTCTCCAAAAAATTCATCCAATTTTGCCACTTTATTGCTCCGTATGTATCAGTAGAGT